>CM076571.1:454815195-454828074 GCA_034641835.2 Pinus albicaulis | reverse complement strand
AGCTTTGCACAAACAGTTGTTATTATTTGAACCACGCTTTTCTACATTCTTCAATTTTGAATGTATTTCTTTTCTGCACAGGAAAGCATATGTATGGACTAGCGCAGGCTACAGCAGGCTACCACAAAGTTCTAGAGGAAAATTGACAACTATACAATCAAGTTCATGATCTGAAAGGTGTGCTTCCTGTTCGTCTGTCATAGTGTTATAGTTTAACTAACATGTCTCAAAAATATTATAACGGAGTAGGAATTAGGAGTCCCTTTAAATTGTATATATCAAATCTGTTGCATCTTTATTCCCAATACAGTGCGAATGAATAGTTTTAGCTAATTCGATGTGGGGGAAACATATCCACGGCTTGTAGTAGGAACATAAAAGGCCAAAAAATGCTAGAAAAGGGCAGTTTACTGTGCATTTAAAGAAGCTTGTGCTCCCACTAATTGGGAAGTTGGAAACGAGGTTGGTTCAATAGAGTAGGAGATGGATGAATGAACTGGGTAAGATTGCTTCCATACAGGTTCAGATGTATGAACGACTTATCTATGCTCCATCTTCATGTGATTGTGGGCTCTGTGTTTGAATTGAGTGTTCGACCTTGCCTCGGGCCTGGAAGATGAGAATTAGCAATTCTAGAAGAGAATATCAAATTATGTAATCTGATTTTACTCTGGCCTCTTCTTGCATGGTGTTGTGTTATCTTATTCTGCTCATAAAACATAAACTTAGAAGTTGAGGCAGGGCATACTTGCTTGACCAAGCTGGTAGTGAAAGCACAACAAATGCCATTTGATAGGATAACAAATTTATGCTGATTCTATGTTTCTTATTATTCTTAGGAAGCATAAGGGTGTATTGCATAGTCAGACCATTCTTGCCTGGCCAATCCAACTGTCAGAGTACAGTGGATTATATTGGGGAGGATGGTCAAATTATGATTGCAAATCCTGCAAAGCAAGGAAAGGATATACGTAAATCATTCACATTCAACAAAGTATTTGGAGCATCTGCTACTCAAGGTTGACTCTCTTTTTAGAGTGTTGAAAACCTTTTACATGATTGTAAGGTGAAATCTCTTAAATCATAACATTATTCATGTTGAATTGCAGAGGAAGTGTTTTTGGATACTAGGCCATTGATCAGATTTGTTCTGGATGGTTACAATGTTTGCATTTTTGCATATGGGAAAACAGATTCTGGAAAGACATACACAATGGTAATAACAACCATCTTCTAGTTAGTAAATTGCAGTTTGAAGCACTGGCTTGCAAAACTAATAAGGTAATGAGTTCACTGCTGAAGAAATTCTTGCCTAGAAATACTTTGCTCTAATTTTTGTGCCTTGCTTGTCTAGACTGGTCCTAACTTCACATTTTTCTGGGGTGATCTTTGCTTCTAGAGCTGAACTGAATATGGACATCAGTCATCTTGTCAATTGTAGGAAAGAGGATTATGATTATATCCTCAGTCATATTTTCCATTGTACTTGCCGAATTCAGTGTATTGAAAGGGAATGATCTGCAAAGAAGTTATGCTGCCTACAGTTGAGTGATTGCTTTTTTGGATCCCATTTTGATTTTATTTCATGGTCGAGCTGTTAGGTCCATTTGGAAGCTTTACAATCTAGAATAATCTTAGTTCCATCTTCAAAATTTCTCAACAACACACTATTATGAGGGCTATAATTTAACCGTTGCTCTAATATGGTATATCTAATAACGACTGCTCACACAGACATTCTATGAGTTCTGATTATGTGTATGTTGCTTACTTGCAACAATTGAAGCCTTGCCTCTTTATATCTAGTTAGTTTTGTATATGGCATTGTGTTCGGCTTTGAAATTATCATTGTCTATATCATTGGGCCTTCCTTTCGAAATTTCTTCTTAGATGGAGACTCTATTGTTCATTCAAGACTTCTCCCAACAATTATTCTTAAAAATAAGTAGGCCCTGCCAAGCCAAAAGATTTACATTTGTTCAAGAAATTCCCAACTATGATTACTTAACTGCCTGGGCTAGGCACATTTGACACCTGCTGGTGAAGATATGTTATCACACATTAAAAATATTCTATCACTCCAGCCTGAAATGTAACAAAATTGACAATTCAGCAGCACAAGAGTGCTTCACTTATTTTCAAATATTTGACAACTCAGCAGCACAAGAATCCAGAGGTTTGTGCCAGATAAATCTCACAAAATCAACCTACAGGATGCTATAGAGCTTATTCTGCACACAACGACTTTTTCAGTTTATGCAGAATTTGTTGAAGCTGTGTTTTTTAATTCATTCTAAAATTATGGGTAAAACTAAAAAAACAGATTAGCTTAAAAACTGTGATCAGTTTTTCTCATACTAACAAAAGTTTGATCCCGTAGAGAAGGAAACTGCCTCGGCACCTCAACAGGCAGAAAATGTTTCACATAAGGGTTTTGAATGCTTGCAGCATATTAAGAAAAAATGGCCACATGAAGATTTGAGAGGTTGGTTCCTATGCTTCGGCTCCAAAGGAAAGTCTAAAATGCCAAAGGGTCAACTGGTGGAAAGTTGAAAGAGAGAATTTATTTACCTATTAATGCCCTGTCTTGCTTTCAAAAAGTTGGTCTCAAAGCCCCCTCAACACTTGGTGATGTTCCTGCTGACTCCTAAGGTGATTACAGAGGAAAATTGGGGTTCTTGAATGACGTATTCTAGATATCAAAAAAAATAAAGGATACCTTTATATATGAGGTTTTTGTTCAAATGATTGAAATATACAATGAACAAGTTCGGGGTCTTCTTGTTTCAGACAGTTCCAATAAAAGACATCCTTCTTGATCATATGGAGTTGTCTTTCTTGTTTTTAAATCTTTGGATTTCAGTTTCTCAGAATAAAATAATCCTTGACTCATAGCACATTGGAAATCCGCAACAATTCACAGCAGAATGGACTCAATGTGCCATATGCAAATCTAATACCCGTTGCATCTACATCTACTGTGATGGAGTTAATCAACCTTGGACACAAGAACCGTGTTGTGGGAGCAACTACTCTGAATGATCGGAGCAGTCGTTCACACAATTTTTAAACACAATCTTCAGAGAATTTAAATAATACTGGTCTCTCTTGAAACCTATCTTCAAACAATAAAAACATTGTTTTGTTTGCAGTATTTTGACAGTGCATGTTCAGGGCAGAGATCTTACTTCTGGAACAATTCTTCGAGGGTGTCTTCATCTTGTTGACCTTGCTGGAAGTGAGAGAGTTGAAAAATCCGAGGCCACTCGAGATAGGTTAAAGGAGGCACAACATATTAACATATCACTTTCAGCTTTAGGAGACGTTATTGCTGCTCTTGCACAAAAGAGTTCTCATGTTCCTTACCGAAATAGCAAGCTCACACAACTGCTTCAGGATTTTTTAGGTAAAAAATTCAATATTTTCCTTGATGAATAGTTATGGAAGGAAACTACCACTTTTCTCTAGTCTGGGGTGGTAATGATGTTGGACTTTTTTCTTAAGGTGGACAGGCAAAAACTCTAATGTTTGTAACTCTAATGTTTGTACACATAAGTCTTGAATTAGATGCACGTGGGGAGACAATCAGCACTCTAAAATTTGCAAAGAAGGTTGCAACTGTTGAACTTGGTGCTGCACGTTCCAACAAGGAAAGTGGTCAAGTTAGGGAGCTAAAAGAACAGGTTTGTGTTAGAATGATTCTTGAAATTATGAATGATAGTCTTATTTGTTCTCCATGGATCAAAAGGACTAAAAACAAGGGATATTTTGGTCTGTTTGTTTGAGGACCTATGAGTAGTTGAAGAATCTTGATAATGAATGTTGTCCTCTAGAGCACTCAAGAGTCAAAGGTTTCCTGATCTTTGATGTTGCAGATTGCTAGCTTGAAGAATGCACTGGCAAAGAAGGTAGCAGAAGTTGAGCAGAGAATGAGGATTGGTGTCTCACCAATAACTAGGGATTCCAGGAACAATCCTGAAATACAAAGAATGAGGTCTGGTTTCTCACCAATGCATCAACAAATGCAGACCATTTTGTGATTATATATGTAAACAATCCAATGATATTATCCGAAAAGTGATAGATATTTTTTCAGGCTTTTAAAAGCTCGCACAATATATAATTGGAACAAACTTTTATTACTAGAAATCAATCAATTACTTATACATACCACTAAAAGTGGCAAAATCTCTATAACCTTTGATCACCTTGAACATCAAGCACACTAAGAACCTTGAAAATGGGGTCTAATAACATCGCCAAAGATCTAAAATTGAAAAAGCACAATTTAATGATTATTGATTAGTCAAAATTACCATGTGGGTCAACTACTCATGTCAAAATGATGGTATATTGGATTAGGTGTGGGTTGCACTTTCATTTGAAAGAGTGAACACAACGTGGATAAAGAACATTGACTACACTAGGAACCTCAACAATGGGGTTCTAATAACATGGCCAAAAATCCAAGAAAGCTGACTAGGTTGGCCTTAGCCTAAAATAGTCAATATTGAAAAAATACAATTTCTTGACACCTTTAAAGGGTTCATGGAAAATATATAACATACTCTATTCACATTGCAATTGAAAAGAACTCTCAGAACTAATTTGGATTTTTTAAAGGTAATATGGCTTGTCATCCATTGAAAGAAACATTAAAACACTCTCAAAATGATTCACTATAGGTTGTTTAACAGGTGACACTCACACAGCATCTGGAATAAATAACCTAGGCACCTTAAAATAAAGTGTTCTTTCAACTTTTGAGATGGCAGGTTGATAATTAGTGTTGCAACATTCTTTCACTAGATCCACTGTTTTGCAACCAGTCAAAAGTTTACTCCCATTAATTTGTTGTTCAACCTGTTTTACGCTCTTAATAGGACTAGAGCCTTTAGTGAGAGTTGATGGTTTAGCAGAACAAATCAAAGGAAGAATCTCATTTGCACCCTCACTTGTCAAGATATTTTGAACGTATGAAAATCAATAATTTGCAACTGTTGTATTCAAAAAAGCCACACATTGATTTTGTTGGACTTCCCAATAAGGATATGAAACATTGTCTCTTGTTGTGGACAACAAATCACATTGTGCAGGTATGGTGCTAGTGAGCTCCAACATTAAAATACCATTCCACTTACTATATATGTTGTTGCTTTAAAATATTGAAAGCACAAAGCCTTGATATGACTGGGACAGTTGAATTTCGAAAGAAAGGGTGTAAGGGAGAAGGAGAAAGCAATGGATTCAATGCATCAGGAGAAACACTAGGGGAAGAAGGCACAAGAAGAACATTTATTTCTGCTTCCTTTTGGATTGCATCTGGATCAATTGAAATGGGTTGCTTTGTATCTCTGGCATTTGGTTTTGCCTTTGATTTTGGCATTGATGTTAATCTTACCAAACAATGGAATGCATCTCATTTATGTTAGAGGCGAGTGCATATCTGTGGAACAATCATCCCCAGTTGTAGCTCCAGGTTCTTATGTTGTTTATGCTTGAGTTGTTGAGTAAATTTACAATTAGTTTGATAACCAATTGGGACATGGAGGGCAATATGGGTGGTGGGCCATGGAGGTATGCTTGATCAAGGCACTTATTTTATGTTGAAGGAGCTAAGAATATATCTAAATATTTATCATATTGTATGTATTTTCCACTTCATACTTGCATTCACCATAATAGTCTTCATGTTGATAGTTCTTCTACTGAAAATACTGATCTTGATTAGTTTGTAAAAATGTCTTTTGTTTCCAATGAGGGGATGATAAAGTGGAAAATGTTGGCACTGAATCTAGATATTTATATGTCTTAGATTAGTGATACATTCTCATTTGAAATTGGAACAAATAATGTTCCCATTGGAGAGGGTATTTATGGCTTATTTGATTTCACCCAATATGGTGAGATAGACAAAAAAGTTGGATGCTAGAAACCCTTTCAGACTAGCCAATCAAGTGAAGTGATTCAGAGAAAGGCTTCTAAAGGATGCCAAATTCTTTCCACCCATATATTCTTTACAAAAATATTAGTAAATATCATATTATGTTTCTTATAATATATGCTAAGATGAACTACCAGAGAAGTAGAGCAGAGCAGGTGGTGTCAATTGACCGAGTCCACCAATGAATAATTTAAATTTAAATTTGAGTGTTACCCTAATCCTTGAAATCGTATTTTTAAATTGTCTGAATTGAGTGAACAGATGAGTTAATTAGATCCGAGTTAGTACTCACCTTGAAGTGACAAGGCCTTCGGTCCTATCACTGCGATCCTGTTCATATTCTGCCACCCAAAACACACCTGGAACCCTGTAATCAAGTAGTAGTGGTAGCAGAAGCCAGCAAAGAAAATTAGTGCCTACTTTTGTTGTTCACACCCGATAAGTTTAACAGTCTTTATGGGGCAAGAGGTATGCAAGTTGAAAATTGTATTATTATGGATGCTCTGCCCTGAGCACAAAGACCGTGCAGTATGAATAGAGATATATAGACCTGAAGCTGAACTCTCAAGCTTAGCAAGTTATCCAGCGTGTATATATATATATATATATATATATATATCCAATGCTCTTTCACTGTGTTTACACCAATCCCAATATGAGAAGGGTGAGCACTTTTTTAGAAAAAAAACCTCTTTTATTCTTTTTTTGAGGTCTGAGGGTTTGGTTGTTTTTCTTGGGTTTTGATTTAGTGGGGCTGTTTATAGAAAAGTCTGGTGTGAGAGCTTGGCTTTGGCTTAAATATTTGCTACCCATTTTTATGCACACGAGGGCCATTCAGTGGCCTCAGAACCTTCTACCCCAAGTGGATTTCACCACTCATTTTCCAAATGATTAACCAGTCATCAAAGCCCAAGGAGAAGATTTTATTTTGAATTTTTTTTCTTCCCATGTTTTTAAGGTTGTGCAGGCTCAACTGTTGAAGTGGTCTCTCAACGACTATTTTGTGTTTGGTGTTCTTACTTGAAGAACAAGGCTGCAGAACTATGCTAGAGAATGAAATATATGAATAACTGGCTTGCCTTCTCTCTGTCACCACACTTAGCAATTGATGTTTCAGCTTCTGCAGATTAGTCTGCATAGCCACAACAGTTATCTTCAGTGCCCACTACTTTTAACTGCTTGCAGGCTGCTCAGATGCCCTGTTCTACTCTCGCTTATCAGAGCTATGGAGTTAACAGTGAAACCGGGGGAAACTCATTCTCTGCACCAATGCCAATTTTCTCACATAAGGCTAGCTCTCCTCTAACATAAGGGAGGAATCCATGATAAGCCTACAGATCTGTCCTTCAAATGCTAAAAAAACAGAATTTCAAAATGATATTATTTTTGTCTTTTAAGATTTCAAATGGAAAGCTAGGCAAGACCTAGTTCCTAATCCCTGGGCTACAGACTCTAGGAAACAAACAGAACTTTAAAATTGATAAAAAATATATGAGTCATCACAAAATAACCACACAGCAAAGTGTTATCAGTCAATAATATATCCAATAAATATGTAACAGTGCTATCTCCTAATAGATGGAACATTTGAAGACAATGTGCTCCCCCAACTTGGTCTCTTGTAAATCACATAGCTGAAAATTCCATTTGAGGTGTGTGATGCAGTGACCTATCTCAAACCAAAGCTAGTGGGAGCCCACTCTGAATGAAACAAGGGGAATCCCTTAGCTACATAAAGCACTCAAAATAATAAAATGACATATTCAAGCTAATGCCCTCAAGGAGGGAAATCCAAGTGATTTGGATGTAGTTTGTAGATATGCTCTCTAATATCCTAGGTTAAGTCACATTTATATAGTAGGAGCTAACCTAGAGTTTCCAAATATTACCTAAAAAGGGCAAGTTGATTGATAGAAACGGCCACTAACTGAAGCAGTTAAGAAGAACCCACAACAACTACACCAAGGAGGGGTCTATTGAAGCAATAACCTGAACTCCACCTAGATGATAGATTGAGGAATTGCATGTTAGCAGCAGATGAAGCATCGTGATATAAGGTTTTAGAATCACTCTATCCTATCCCAATCAACCCAAAGCAAGCCAGGTCCCCAGAACTTGAATCCATAACGGGTCATGGCTCTAATGATCATGTCCAAAGAGGTGCATCTGGAATAAAATAGATAAAATAGATTTGTTAAAATAAACCATTCTTTGGCTAGAATGACAAATTTGTGGAATGAGCATGGGGTGTCCATTGTCTCTGATGGATGGACCAATGTAAAAGGAAAGCCATTGATAAGTGTTTTGGCTGTGTCGGTTAGTGGTGCAATCTTCCTATCAACATATGATTATTCAGACAAATTCAAAACCGGCATTAACATTGCAGAACCATTACTTGCAATAATTGAAAAGACTGGCCCATAAAATGTCATACAGGTCATCACTAATAATGCTGCTAACTGTAAGGCAGCAGGAGCAATTATTGAGGATAAATACCGCAACATATTTTGGTCTAGGTGTTTGGTTCACACAATGAACCTTTTGATGCATGATATCATTAAAAACAAACAACCTCAATTCAAATGGCTTGGTGATTTGTACAAGAGAGGTAAAAAATGATAAAATTTATTAAAAATCATAGTAATACCCATGGGCTTTTCCGTACTCACTCCAAATTGGAGTTGTTGAAGATAGCAAAGACTAGATTTGCTAGCTATTACGTCACCTTCAGGCGCCTTTTGAAGGTAAGAGAGTCATTGGCTGCAATGGTATCAAGCCCACACTGGCAGGTATTAAAGGACAGGGTAGCGACAATAGTTGACAGGCAAGGTTTCGAACATGTGGAGGAGACCGCCCTTGACCCTTTGTTTTGGGCACGTGTGAGGGAATTTTTGAATTTCACCAAGCCCATTTATCACATGATTCGGTTTGCAGATACAGATAAACCAATGATTGGGGAGGTTTATGAGCAGATGGACAGCATGTTGGGCCAAATAAAAGATGTTGTTAAGGATAATGATCCCAACTTGTATGCTATGATTCATGACTGTGTGTGTGCATGGTGGAATAAACTCAATGTTCCACTACATGCCTTGGCATATATCCTTATGCCAAAATATTACTCTCTATCTTGGTTGGGCCAACTTGCACCTGGAGGTGGGGTTAGGATCAAACCTCACACAGATCCAGAGGTACAAGAGGGGTACATGAAGGCATTAGACAAGTTGGTACCTGACAGGGAGGAGTGTGCTATATTGCACCTTGAATTAGGCAAATAATTAAGTTGCACAGCTAACTTTGGTTCTTTCCATGCAATGGAAGACAGAGACAGATTTGATGCTCTCACATGGTGGGTAGCATATGGCGGCATGGGACTTTTGCCAAAGTTGGCAAAAAAATTTCTCTCACAGGTTGTGAACACTTCTTCTACAGAGAGGTGTTGGAGCACCTACAGCTTCATACATAAGGTGAGAAGAAACAAGCTGAATGAAAACTGAGTTGAAAGCTTGGTTTATGTGGCATTCTAAGTCACCTGATACGGGGATACAGGGATTCGAGGAATCGGATTCGGGTACGGTGACCCCCAGAACAGGATACTTTTGGGATACGATACGTTGTATATTATTTTATTAAAAATATATATATATTTTAAAAATATATATATATTTTAAAAATATATATATATATATTAATATATTAAAAATTAGATATTTTTTACACAAATTCATACAAAATTCATTGATTCAAACATAGATACATCATACTCATGAGTCATACATGATCATTGATCATTGATACATTGATACACCATACATGATACATTGATACAATTGTCAAATTTACTCAGAAAGACAAGATTGAAGATAGTAAGATAGTGTAGTTTTCTCATAAGTCATCAGAATCAAAATGTGTTACATAAGTACACTGCCAATGGCAAATAGAAATAGAAAATACAAAAAAACTACAGTCTACAAGACTACAAGCTTGAATCCTCAATGAGCCAGAGACTTAGAGTCAATGAGTCATCAATCCTCATCATCATAATCAGCATCACTGTCCTCATCCCAATCATCATGCTCGCCACTGCTCTCCTCTGCCTCTGATGCATCCTCCTCCTCTGCCATCTCTGCATCTACTGGTGTGGAGGATGACACCTCTACTCCATCATCAAATGTGACAAGCTCTAGGACTGGTGCATTGAGATCCAAGTTGGCCAATGCCAACTCAACACTGCTGTCCAGACCCATACATCAGGAAAGACATCCCACATCTTTGTCTTTCCCTTCAACCAATCCTCCCTCTGCCTATAGATGAGACGAAGGTTGGTGTGCACATACACCATTGTCTCTGCCCTGGACTGCTCAAGCCTGCTCTTCTTCACACTATACAAATTCCCATATGTGCTCCAATTCCTCTCGCAACAAGAGGATGAATTCACCTGAGAGAGGAGCCTCATGGCTAACTGATGTAGAGGAGGGCTTATTGCCCCATGAGTCTCCCACCAAGAATAGGGCTTCTTAGCCCCCCTATCTCAAATCACATCATAGCCTGCAAATCGCCCAATGCCAGTGGAAAAATCTGCAAAGGCATCCTCCACCTCATCAATGGATGCCCTATCTTGAAAAATCCTCCTCAATGCATCTTTCCTCCCCTGTGAGATTTCACCATCCATGTGAGGAGGGAATCTGCAGGAAGGTCCACCATTCAACCACTCATGTTTGTAGTATTTTGGGTTCAAGGAGTGAGCCAAACAATGTAAAGGTGTGCAATTCTTGTCCCATCTGCTGACAAGAATATCCTGTATGACGGTGAAAAAGGCCTCAAGTGGTGTCTCATACTCTGGGCACTGACTCTGTAAAACAATGGTCCTCACAGACTCAATCATGGAATCCCATCCCTCATAAACCTCTCCTAGGATGGGTTGGTCTGTATCTGCAAATCGGAGCAAGGAAATGATAAGATCCATGATCTGAATAACTAGATCTACCTTCTCCCACCATATATCATCCAACACTGTGTCCTTCACATTCTTTGAGGTTGTTTGATCCGTCTTTCTCCAAAAAGACCAAAACTCTGAAATAACCATGGAACCAAAAGCGGTCTTGACCTCCCTCAACCTCTTCAACATGATGAATGAAGAGGAAAACCGTGTATCTGCAATCTTCAACAATGATATATTGTTGTACTCCTTGTAGATAGTGAGGGCATTTGTATGGTTTTGTACAAAGTTGCGGATATGTCGTGCATCCTCAATAATGGCTCCAATCCAAAGCACATCAGAAGCAATAGATTTCAGTGCCAAGTTCAATGAATGGACAATGCAAGGTGTCCAAAATACTTGTGGATATTTTTCTTCCACAATCATGCCAGCGGCCTTGCAAACAGGTGCATTATCTGTAATGATTTGCACACAACAATCCACACCTACATTTTCAATAACTTTAATAAACAACTCACCCATATATTGTGCATCCTTGTACTGTCCAAGTGCATCCACTGATTTCAAGAAAAATGGACCATTCAAGGATGACACCATGAAGTTGATGAGTGTGTGGCGTGCTGGATCTGTCCATCCATCAGAAACAATGCTAACCCCAGATGTTGGCCATGTTGATTTAATAGGCTCAAGCATTTTTTCCACCTCTTTCTTTGCCTTTGTCAACAATGTGGTTCTGAGCTTCTCTGACCTAGGAGGCACATACCCTGATGGAGCCCCATGACTAAGAGCTCGACACATCTCAATAAATAGAGGTGACCGTGCAACATTAAAGGATATGAAGTTTTGATAGAAAAAAAATGCAATGGTGAGATCAAGCTCTTCCCTCTTCTCTTTTTGGAAAATCTTGTACATTGGACCAACTGCAGTTGTCTTTCTCTTTGCTAATTCTCCCCTATTAAAAGTCTCAAAAGGGAACTTGTTGCTGTTTTTCCTTAAGAATGGAAGGGGGTCATCATTCTTGTTTTTTTTTTTTTTTGCTACCACATTTGCCTCACCAATACCCTGCTCTTTCTCCAATTCCTTCCTCTTTGGCGATTCAATTGTTGTACAACATTTAATGCCACAACCTGGAATACCCAACAAAAGATCTTTCACACGGAAATATGTGCAAGTGAACTTGCCGTGGCAAAAATTGCATTTCCATGAACAATTTCCTCCTCCTTTTTTTGCTGCCCCTTCCTCTCTTGTCACATATTTCCACAATGGGTATTTGGGGTCAACAATTTTGTTTTCCCTGCACATTTGAAGCTGTTGTTGCAGCCCCACTTCCAATCAATGGAATACTTGCAGACCCTGATGAAAGAGGGATAGGTGGGGCATCTCCAATGGGGACATTCTTCCCCTTTCTTTGCCCCTGTCTTTATACCTTTGATTGAGCCATGAATACTGTAAAAAATAAACAAAAATAACCAAATATATAAAACATATGAACATGCAAACACTAACAGCAAACTAAATGCAAAATATAGAGGGTCAGTGCACTTACCGGATGCTCGAATCTCTTCAAAAGAACTCCCTTTCTCTTTGCTCACACTTGCTCCTTTGCTCACCCTAGCTCCTTCTCACTTCACAAAATGAAATGGGTGAGAAAGAATGAAGAAAAACCTCACTTTATCAAAGAAACAACGCTTTTTTTCTAACCGGCGGGTCCGGCCGTATCCGGTTCACCGTATCCGTACAGGGTATGATCGGGATACGTCGTACCCAGTGAATTGGGGGTGAATTCGATATGAATTCGAATTCGATACGAGGATTCGAGATTCGGTGACCCTTTTGGACGAATCTGGTTACTTAGTGTGCATTACAACTTGAGGTTGTTGAGCCATTACTGTGATCGGGAAAATGAGGATCAATCATACAGAGTCTGGGACAACAACCCAGAGGATGATAATTTGGAGGATGGCACAGTACATATGGAAGAATTGGAAGCAGAAAT
>CM076571.1:454617695-454810195 GCA_034641835.2 Pinus albicaulis | reverse complement strand
TGTTAGTGTGGTTTTATTTATCACTCAATCACATGATGTACCCATATGGTATCGCTCTTAGGCAAGGTACAAACAACCATTCATAATTTATTACATTGTGCACCTTCCTACAGTTTTCTTCGTTAAAAGTTGTTAAGAACAATTAAGTAATGTTCCATGGGGGATTTGAGGCTTGCCATCTACTAAGGAAACAATAAAATCCAAATCGAGAATATCTACCTTCACTATAATCTTCAAGACATAAAGGAAACTCTCTTCTCTTTTGAAGGGATCTCTTTCACACATATGTTGCATGAACTCAATTCCACTGCTGATGGGCTCTCCAAAATTGATGTGGAACTCCTAGAGGTGACCTTCCTCATATATGACCTCTTTAATGGTGTGTAACATTGGAAAAAGGTCATACATACTTAACGTGACATTTACATTTATACTTTATCTTTGATTTTTTTGTTTTCCTTGTTGTTTTAATATGCCATTATCACAAATTATGTAGATGCTTTTATGAAATTTCTGTGACTCTCCATATTTCACGTATCTTAACAAACAACTAACAACTGCCATGTGTCCCTATTCTATGCATTAAAATTTCCAAATAAACTAAAACACGGAGAATCTTTGCAGCTGGTGCGAGTTCTATTCCCTGGGTCTCACAAGTTGGAAGGAAGGCACTGAAAGGAAGCTTAAGGGAACTAAAGGGGAATATAACCTAGCCCTATTGAAATCCATTTCTCCATTTATCCATTTATATATTTAGCTAGATAGTTGACCTCATATCCAGCCCACCTCCTTGAAAGCCAGCTCATGGATAGATATATTTTTTAATGAATAAGGAAAGGTATATCTACATGGCTATCGGTGAGAGAGAAAATTAAATAGGGATTTTGGGTGGACAATTGGCTATAGTATATCTCTTGCCTACCCATATCTAAGGTGAGGAACTAATAGCCAACCCAACCAACCCAACGATTGTGTCGCTACACAATTGTGCTGCTACGCTTATGGCTTTCCTCATGAAATAAAGAGCCAATCCATTCAGGGCCTTTGTCAACATCTCTATGATGAGATCATATGTTAAAGATATCTATTCTCTTTTTTGTTCATGGCATCAAGTAAATATTTATGGTGACATCATATAGGAACAAGTAGAATCTAGCTCGCTAGTATTACTAGCTTGGTCTTGCTACTTGGGAACATGCTATTGTTCGATCCTCCTGGGGGGTTTGGCTAAACGGATAGAGACCTGGTGGAAACAGATTAAGTCAAAGGGATTTACTAAGGGGGGCATAAATACAGGATTAGGGATTGAAAGTGTTGATGGGAACCAATGACAGAACGATTGGTGGCAGGAATAAGCTTAGTGGACAAGCGTTAAGCTGCTCTCTTGAGGAAAGTAGTAGGAGGGACCCTAAACAAGTAGAGGGGGTCGAATCCCTATGAAGGGAAAGACCTATCAGACGTTTCAGTCAGACGTATCAACTAGATTAAATACTGATATCTGACTGTGGACCAAGAAAATTGCATCTATATACAACCACTTCATCCAAATTTAAGTAGGAGGAATCAAATCCCTCCATATCCTCATCGTATATGATCCCTCCAATATTTGGGGCCATCAACCCCACTACCTAGCCTTTCATTCCATACTTACTCACTATGCATCTCATATTAACTGATTCCCAGCTTGGGGAGCATTCATTAAGGCCAACCCAAGCCCAACAGGCTAGGATATTTACCTAGGCACTTCTCATCTATCAGTCACCCCCACAAGAAAATAATTCCCTTAATTTTCGTTACAAGAGAGAATTGAAAGGATCTAGACCGGGAGGGAAATTAATTAACTACTTGACCGAGCAGTCTTGAATGATTATGAATTATAGGAGGGATATGACGTGTTTTAAATATTGATTCTTGTGCATTCATTTCATCGAGAAATCGCTAGCTCTAATACATAGAAGATATGAATACAAGAAAAGAAAGGGGAGAAGATCCAACCCATCCCTATGACTACCTTTCATTCTTACTAACCAGATACATATTAACAACTACCTAGGGAAAATAAAATAATTTACCTTCTATAGTTATGCAGTTAAAATGACATGAAACCCTCGATCGTTAGCCATGATATGAGAATGCTTTCAGTTTCTCCCTCAACCTCAATAAGTGAGCAGCATCCATAATACTCAACGAAAAATTGTTATACCAATACCTTTCTTCATAATGAGGACATTCTTGAATCTTCACCCACTTCATCAAAACGGTAGAAATATGCACAAATTTGTTACAGATTCATGCAATCCATGTACAAAAGGTTGTTTTGATGATAAGAGAAGAGAACAACCGCTCTTGCAATTCCATTTACAAAATACAAAATATTTTGTTTTTTGGATGCTATAGACATAAATCAGATAAATGTCTGGTAAGACAAATATTTAATATAGGGTTCTGAAACCATTTTCTATAGGACAAGGATATGTATATTCAAGTGGCTTGCAGAGCCAAATCTGGCAAATTTTCACCCATTTTTAGAATTTACAACATTCTTAGTAGTTTAAAGGTTTACGATGTATCCTAGATGCTATAGCATTGAGAAGATTTCGTCACAGTCGCAAGATCATTTGGGTTTGACAGTGCTAGTTAGAAAACTTGTAGCTGAAATTTAGTAAGTTGTAAGTTACATAAAATTCCCCTCACTTTGTAGAAAATGGATAAAAATACCACAACAATGACCTTATAAACACAATTGAGCAGACTATGGCCAAAAAATATTTTACTCGCTCAGACATGGGTTCAAATCCCCCAGGGACGTGTATCTGCATTGGCATGACCAACAATGCTAACACATTATAAATGAACAAAATATCACAGCTCTTCTTGAATAGGAAATTGTCTTTATCTTATTATCGAATATAACAGGAATCCAAAAATTCCTAAATTTTATCAATAGCAGGCATATCTGACCAACATGAGAATACACGTATTTTAATTTATCTAACACTTTTAATGGACATAAACCAGGTAGATTAGAAGAAATTAATTATTTTTTCTTCATAACAGAAAGATAAAACTATTAAAGTCTTAAGCGGAGATCTTACCCATTGATTCACTGCAACTCCCAGTGTCATCAATCCAAAGGTCGAGTTGAACTCTACGACCTGCCATACTTTGAGCTGTATGCCACTGCTCTCTCCACTTAAGCCTTTCCCATATTTTATTTTTGAAATTACCCTAGAAAATGATCAAATGTTTGGGGAAAAACTCTCCCAAAACGACTGAGTGTGAATCACAGACACTAGGGTATGGAGCTAAAATCCCTGGAATCCATCAATACCCTAAAAATTGGCTGAAATCGCCTCAATTCTAAAGAAAACCCAACAAATTGTGCCTGAACCACTTAGTACTGATGCGAAGGTATAGACGACGGATGAAAACTAGAGAATACAACCCCTGGACAATCGAGTACATTCATTCCCATAACATTGTAAGAAAAGTACCAGGTTAAGATTCCTTTAAAAATATAAACCAGTCGGTCATGGCGCCATCTAAAATTTGAATATAAATAGGTGGTATATTGATTCGATGGTTTATATTTCACTAAAAGAACTGCATTTTCCTTACGACCTCTGGATCTTAGTTTGAGTGGCTGGGTAAAATATCGTCTATGTTTAGCTTTGAGGTTGTGGTTAGATTTGTGGTTGTTTGGTCCCACACGTCCCAAGGTTTATTTTCTGGGAGGATTATGTGTGACTCTTTTTTATTAGCCCAAATAAATAATGTGTAAAATAAAAAGTATGTATATTGATAAAAGGATTTTATAACTTAGTGTTAAGTAATGTATAAAATAAATATGATTTGTGTGTCAAATATTTGGAATAAAAAATATGTATATTAAAAATATTTTTAGATATAAAGAAGTGAAATTTATATAAATATAAATAATATTATTAAGAATCAATTTAAATGTATTTTTTTTGTATTCTACTACACATCTCATCAAGAGATAACTTCTCATCATGTAGTCTTTACATGTGTGTTATTTGGAGTAAACTTGATTTTGAAGTGAACACTTGTTCATGAGTAGTCTATGACACTTTTTCCCACTAGACATAGAAATATTATGCAATTGGTGAAGGATAAATAAGCATGGGTATCAATAGTAAGGTTGTGCAGGGTCAACCAAAATGATTTTCATATGTATGGCCCTATGGGGGTGGTGAACTCGACAATAATCATGGACGCTCCATGCGAGGGTGACAATACTGTGGGGTGTGCATGACTCACTAGTGTGGATGCCCATGGGGGTTATGGAGGACATAAGTGGGGGGGTAACAGGGGTGGGGATTCAATGGTTCAGAAGCAGAGTCGTCAAGGTGGAGGAGCCCGTGGTGGCAAGGGGAATCGTGGGTCTGATCGCTCTGAGGTAAATGAGGGGTAGGGTATCCAAAATTGTTTCTTGGAGATCTTTCATGCACTTATCAACAACTTGATGGAAAGAGTAGACATGGCTGAGAGAATTTTAACATTGCAGATGGATTCAGAGACCCTTATAGTGAAATGTAACTTTCAGTATCAAAATTGCAATTTTCCATTTATGGAGTTACACAATTAAAAATCACTGACATAGATGACTAATTCATATACTTGTTGTACTTGTTATTTGGTCATGTTTTTATTCTTGGACTATATTAGTCATTTACATTTATCATTATTAATTTTTTCACTTATTATATAGTAATATATTTTAATCCTGGACTAGAGCTTAATTAGTCATTCGAAGTTGATGCTTTTAGTTTAGTCATGTATCTAGTCATGTATATTTTATCCCAAGACTAAATTAGTCATTTAAGTTAGTCGCTTTTAGTTTAGTCACTTATCATCTAGTCGTATATTTTATTCCTAGACTAAATTAGTCATTTAAGATAGTCATTTTTAGTTCGATCACTTAAAATTGCTCAAATTTAGTAGTAATTCACTTGAAATAATTGCGGTGACTAACTTTTTTAGTCACCTGGTCATTAATTTCATCGTTTTTAACTAGTGATAGGGGTTCGAGTCAAGAACCTTTATCAGTTGCAAGTAGATGGCTACGCAGCAATGGCATGCAAGGCGGGAGAAGTGGTGAGCCGGGATGATGAGGGCGAACTATGGCACAGGAGATTGGGCCACCTTCACCATGGAGCTTTGAAAATACTGCAGCAGATTTCTACTGGGCTTCCTAAGGGCACTCTTGCGCAGTCAGATCAGTGCAAGGGGTGTACCTTGGGAAAATATGTGAAAGCCACCTTTCACGAGAAGGATAGTCGCGCCACGACGATCCTTGAGAGAGTTCACACAGACGTGTGTGGTCCTTTCTCTGTAGCTTCGACAGAAAAGCACAAGTACTATGTGATCTTTGTTGATGATTTCTCTCGGAAGTGCTGGATCTTCTTCATGCAGAAGAAGAGCGAGACATACTCAAAGTTCTGTGAGTTCAAGGCGCTGGTTGAGAAGGAATCGGGGAAGCATGTGAAGGCTCTTAGGAGCGACAATGGTGGTGAATTCATCTCTGCTGAATTCAAGGACTTTTGCAGTGCAGAAGGAATTCGGAGAGAGCTCATAGCCCCCCATAACCTACAGTAGAACGGGGTTGCTGAGCGAAAGAACAGAACAATCGTGGGTGCTGCACGGGCGATGTTGCATGATCAAGGCCTACCCATTCACTTGTGGGCAGAGGCATGCAATACTGCAGTGTATGTGCAAAACCGTTGTCCTCACAAGATACTTGGCATGAGTACACCGGAGGAGGCGTTTTCTGGCAAGAGGCCTGACATTTCTCATTTGAGGATTTTTGGCTCACCTTTCTACATGCATGTGACGAAGGACGCCAGAAAGAAGCTGGATCTGACCGCAGAGGTTGGGATATTTGTGGGGTACACTGATACGCCCCACAACTATCGTGTGTATTTTCCAGACAGTCGCAAGACTGTTGTGCGACGGGATATCAAATTTCAAGAGGAGAAAGCCATGAAGTGTTCGCTTGAGAGGGAGCCACACTTGCATGCAGATGAGGAGCTATTAGTTCCTAAGGATGAGCTTCAGGATGTGGATCAGCCACAAGAGGAAGTTCATGAAGTGGAAGAGACCACTCATGCAGCGCCAACCATCAGAGGGCGCAAGCGCACTACAGAAGCTGAGCGACTGGCTCGAGATGCAGAGAAGGTTGTAGGACCACCTACAGCACAGCGCAGACAGAGACAGTCACCGAACCGGTACACTGGATACATGGCTCTTGTGAGCAAATGTGTCGTGACAGAGCCATCCTCTTTCTAGGAAGATGTGGAGGACCCCGCATGGGTAGATGCCATGGTGGAAGAGTATGATTCGATTATCAGAAACAGTGCATGGGAGATTGTCCCGCGACTGGAGGGGAAATCAGTGGTGGGTTCGCGATGGTCTAGGAGTATGGGGGAGTGTGATATTCTTGGATGATTGGTCGAGATGGTAAAAATAGATGGACCTCTATTTTTAGACATACAAGTCGAAGTCTATTTTTAGACTGCCTATCTAAAAATAGGTCAGTCAAATATTATTAACCCTTAATAATATTTGGACTATAAACTTCAGTTTATCCTCTTGCAGCACTTCAGTTGGAGCTACAAATGTGGCCCATGCACCTGACAGAAGGAATTACGCAATTCCTAAGGGTTTGGTGAGCTGATGCATGTTTGACTTCAGTTAGAACTCAAGTGGCGGAGTTTGGTGGAGTTGATGAGACAGTTGGTGGAGTTGTGTTCGAGTTAACTTAGTTGAACTAGTTGTGTTTAGTTTAACTGACTAATACACTAGAGATGAGTGAGGTGAATTAAATATTATTTAATTCACTAAACATTAACTCATTATTCAACTAAAGAACACATCAGTTGACTCCAGTGCATGGACAGTTCAGTGAAGACCAGTGGAAGAGGTAGATGAAAGGGTGAGTTTGCTATTAGTTGTGCATGACACTTGCACAAGCATTGGAGGAGATTTCCCATGAGGATTGCGCAGTTGAAGCCAAGGAGATTCGAACTTGGATCTCTCATTCAACCAACTTGGATTGCGCAATAGAGGCAGGCAAATAGTGGATGAGTTTTGAACCTGTGACTTGTTCAAAACTGAGCTAGTTTGTGTGTAACCTTTGGAGACAATACTGAGTACTTGTGAGGAGTATTGTATTGAGATTGTTACATGTTCTCTTTTATTATAATATACAAAATAGCTGGGGGTTTTTAGCTATAAGCTTTCCCCATTACATATTGTGTTTATGTGCGCATACGACTGTTTCTATTTCCGCATATTGATGATCAATTGTAGAAGAGGTTATGTGTTATACATGAATTCAAATTAGTGTATGATCAGGATAATCTCAGTGGATAAATATTCATTATTCAGCAAATTTCTACAATTTCCACTGGGGAAAGATGATATGATTCATTTCCTCTTAAAAAACCACCCAATGTTTGGTTGAAGGGGGTCGTAACTCTAGGTGTGTGTAAAAAATATTCAATCTAAATTTCTGAGATGCTAAATGAAAACAAGGACAAAATTTGTTGATAATCAAACCTAGGACAAAATTTTCTCATAATAAAACCTTGAATGGTTGTAATAAACCTCCATCATGCCACTTCAAATGTGTTAAAATTTTTAAGATAAGGGGAAATACTTTTCCTCAACACACAAAGTTTACACAGAATTGCGAAGAGGTCTTAAATGAGAGGACTCAGTTGTAACATAAATTAAATCATATGAGTCCTCTTTTCAACATAGAGTGGTAGAGATTAAAACATGTTTACTTGCGCAACTATAATGGAGAAAATAAATCAAACAATTTTACTCACGGTGAAACAGAGTAAAACAGAGTGGTGCGGTAAGAACAATACGTGAAAATTCTAGAACTATATCGCGACTAAACAAACTTTATATTATGAATTCAAAACATGAAATACATTCACATATGGAGGTTGCAGCTCCTTCACCAGTAAAACAAGACTTCTTATTGAGATTTACATTCACCAGGGGTTGCGGAGTAACACAGAGTAAAACCTGTAACTGTTGTTTTCACATGCCCACCAAAATTTGCTCCATGATTTTCTCCCCTTATCTTTCCAGACTTACATCCGCGACATTACATCTAACCTATTCTTGCATGTAAAATCAAAACATATATATCTAAGACATTTAATTCATGACAGACAAAAATTAATACACACGATGGGCGAACATGACTTTCTGAATTTTACAGATTTTACGTGAAGTAAATAACACTTGTGGATTAAATGTTTTCCCATACGATTTTAATAACCATGCATTAAATTTCTATTTGAATTTTAATTAATTTACTCTATTGCAGAATGGGTAAAATGTACCCTACTCAGAGCTTGTCCTTCTCTGCAAACTCAATCTGCAACCTGTAAAACATTTACTGTGGTATGGTTGTTGTCAGAAAATTAAACACAGTATTTGTGATTAATTTTCCAACACTCCCCCTTATTCGCAATTGCCGCCATTGACTATTCCCAAAAAATATTTGAGATAAACAATTTTTTCACGTGCCAATGGCTTTGTGAAGATGTCTGCAAATTGTTCTTCTGACCTGCAATGTTGCAACACAATCTCACCATTGTTAACTAATTCTCTTATGAAATGATATTTTGCATCAATGTGATTTTTCCTCTTATGAAAAACATAATTCTTTGATAGTGCATTTGCTGAATTGTTGTCATAGAAAATAGTGTTTTCTCCATCTTGTTTATGGTATAAATCCCGCAACATTCTTCTCATCCAAACAGTTTGACAGGTTGTTGCTGTTGCGGCGACATACTTAGCTTCTGTTGTTGACAATGACACTATCAACTACTTCTTGGAAGCTTATGAAATGGCTCCCGAACCCAAATGAAAAACATATCCCGACGTGCTATTTTTGTCATCAACACTTCTTGTTCAATCACTGTCAGTGTAACCAACCAACCTAAAATCATATGTTGTGTTGAGTACAAAATGCCATACTCCTTTGTCCCATTGACATACTTTAAAATTGTTTTCGTTTCTTGCCAATGTCTCTCTTTAGGTGACTCCATGAACCTTGACACCAAACCCACTACATACATTATACCAGGCCTAGTTTTGGTCAAATACATTAAGTTTCCCACCATACTTTTGTATAATGTCAGATTGACATTGTTGATGCAATCTTCCTTGCTCAAATTCAACCCCATGACTGTTGGAGTCGGTGTTAGCTTGCTTTTTTGCATATTAAACCTCTCTAAAATGTTTGCAACATACTTTGCTTGAGAGATAAAAATTCCTTTTTTTTGTTTGCTCACTTCTATGCCCAAAAAATATCTTAACAACCCCAATTTAGTCATTTCAAACTCATTTTTCATGACTTCTTTGAAATCAACGATGAGGAAATCATCACTCCCTGTAAATATCAAATCATTTACATACAAAACTACAATAAGAAGCTTACTGTCAATTTCTTTGATGCAGAGAGTAGGCTCACCATCACATTTGTAGAACCCATTCTCCATTAACTAAGCATCTATCCTACTATTTCATGCATGCAGTGCTTACTTCAGCCCATAAAGATATTTCCGCAACCTACACACCTTGTCTTCTTGGCCTTCTATCTCATAACCAGGAGGTTGTGTAACATACACGTCCTCTTTCAACACTCCATTCAAGAACGTTGTTTTTACGTCCACTTGATACACTTTCCATTTATGGTGCGCGGAAATCGACAAAATTGTATGCACTGGCTCCATCGTCGCGACTAGCGCAAATGTTTTCACATAATCTCTTCCATGCTGCTATTTGTATCCTTTGACAACTAGCCTTGCTTTATGCCTTTCAATCTTGCCTTCAATGTTGCTCTTGGTCTTATAGACTCACTTCACTCCAATGACTTATTTTCCTTGCGGAAGGTCCACTAGCTCCCATGTTTCATTCTTTTCTATTGTTCTTATTTATTCATTCATTACTGCAACCCATTTCTCTTCTTTGACTACATCTTCAAAGTGTACTGGGTCATCTACATGACAAAATAATGCAAATAAAGAATTCAGACTAGCGTTGTTATCAACTTCATCTTGCTCATAAATTTCATTTAAATTTCTGAATCTTGGTCTTCTTATGCTCACTTAATATGGGCTTGGTGTTGTGCTTGAAGTAGATGGAGTTTCGGATCTTTATGGTGTGCTTGGAGAAGCACTTGCTTGGTTGCACAACGTTGTCCTATTATTTGTTTGCGGTGTCACATGTTGACTTCTTTGTTGAGCTTGTGTAGGTGAAGGAGGAGTCACCGTTGAGGAATTACTTGTTGCCGTCAATTCCTCTTTGTCTTCATGTGACATACATGTCTTCACATTGTCTGTTTTCTCTAAACTTCCATCCCATGCTTCATCTTCTATGAACTGAACATCTCTTCTGATTATGAATTTCTTGATTGATGGATTGTAGAGCTTGTATGCCTTGGATTCATCAATGTATCCAAAAAAATACATTTGTCCCCCTTGTTATCCAAATTCTTCCTCAACTCATCCGGGACATGTGCATACGCCACACATCCAAACACTCGCATGTGAGTGACATATTTATTTCTTCCACTCCATGCCTCTTCATGAAAAATATTCATAACACTTTTGGTTGGACATCTATTAATAATATACGCTACACAAGTGACAACTTCATCCCAATAATCATTTTCCAAATGCTTTACCTTCAACATACTCCTTGCCATTTCCATGATGGTCCTATTCTTTCTTTCTGCAACACCATTTTTCTGAGGTGTATACCTTGTTGTAAATTGCTTGTGAATTCCATGCTCGCTACAAAAACGTAGGAATTCACTTGAGATATATTCACCACCTCTGTTAGTCCTCAACACTTTGATTTAGTGTCCACTTTGCTTCTCAATAAGAAATTTGTAGTGGCGAAAGCGGTCAAACACTTCACATTTATGTTTTAGGAAGTAGACCCATGTATTCCTTGTGTAGTCATCCATGAAGGTCAAAATATAATGGTTGCCACCAATTGATAGTGTTTGCATTGGTCCACATAAATATGAGTGGACAATTTCCAAAGGTGTCTTTGCCCTTATTGACTTTCCTGTTGGAAATGATTCTCTATGTTGTTTGTCCAAGATGCATCCTTCACATAAGTTGTTCAGTTTTTCTATGAGTGGAAATCCCTTCACCATGCCTTTCCTATGCAACAAATTCAAACCTCCAAAGTTGAGATGACAAAATATCAAATGCCATAACCAATTTTCATCTTTGATTTCAGCTTGAATTTTTTCTTGTGTGACAACTGCAATTTTTATGAATTCATTAATAGTTGTGCTTGAGCACCTCCTTCCTTCAAATATGATCTTAGCGTGAGAGGAAACATTCTATTGTTTTTCATATGAAATTTTGCAATCAACTGTCTGCTTGGAGGCTTATCCAAAATTGTACATACATCACTTTTGAAAAATACATTATACCCCTTTTGCATGAGTTGTCCAATGCTTATGAGGTTATGTTTCAAACCAAGGAAAAAGTAAACAACTGACATGAACTTCTTCTCTCCCTCCTTTGTTAGAATATCTACTCTTCCTTTTCCCATTACAAAGACTTTTCTATCTGTCCCTAACGTTACTTCAGATTTTACACTTTCATCTAGATTGGAAAACATTTCTATGTTCCCTGTCATATGGTTGCTACACCTCAAATCTAGAAACCATACATTTCCTTGTTTTTCTTGTGTTACATTACAAGATAAAACATGCTATTATGGTTCTGGATTTCCCTTATGAAATTTGCACTTGGTTTTCTACTTATGTCATATTGTTTCTTTCTACATTCATTTGCATCAGTGACCATACTTCTTACAATAATGACATTGAACTTGAGATTTATCATACCTCTCACCTTGTGCTTGATTCTGGGTTGAGCCTTGACTTGGATTTTGATTGCCGCCCTTCCACTTGAGCTTGAAGGATTTTTTTTCTTATCAATATATTTGGGAATTAGAGAAGAATGGTTTCGAAGAACTAGCAGATGCAACATCATACAATGCTTTGACACAAGAAGAAAGAGATTCGTTGAGGGGCAACAGGAAGAAGGACTCCAAAGGCCTCTTCTACATCTTTCAAGCAGTTCATGAAAGTATATTCCCAAGGATTGTAGCAGCAACGAAGTCCAAGAAAGCATGGGATGCCCTCCAGACAACCTTCCAAGGCATGGAAAAGGTGAAGACAACAAAACTACAAATGTTGAAAAGAGATTTTGAGAAAATTTGTATGAAAGAGTCTGAGAATATAGACTCATTTTTTACACATGTAATTGGGTTAGTTACCCAAATCAGGTCTCATGGTAAGACACTTTAGGAAATAAGAATAATTGAGAAAATTATAATAAGTCTGCTAACAAGATTTGATGCCATAGTTGTGGCCATAGAAGAGACAAAAGATCTCTCACATTTTTTTAGTGGATGAGCTTCATGCTTCACTAATTTCTCAATTGAACATAGGAACAAACTCCCCATTGAAGCACACATTCAAGACACAAGTTTCAATTGGTCAAGGTAGAGGTCGAGGAAGATCGAATTACAGAGGAAGAGGAAGAATTCCACACAAAGGTGGAAGAAGCAGCATTGTAATAGCCCAATAATCATAAATTTTTCCATTAAACTGAGGTATTTGTGGATTAGTAAAGCTTGTGCTTGTTGCTGCCATTTTCACTCTATAAACAAAACTAACATATTGTGTAAACAATTTCTCACTGCTGGAGAATAAGCTACACAAAAAATTTTAGAACTCCTTTTAACTCCTCAGTAAAAACACTTTCGGTAATAAGGTTTAAACCCACTCACATACCATATTAAATTTTTTAAGATAGGGAAATATTTTTCCTCAACACACAGATTTTACACAGAGTTGCAGAGAGGTCTTAAATGAGAGCATTCAGTGGCAGAAATTATATCATATGAGTCTTCTTTTCAATACAGAGTGGAGTAAATAAATCAAACAATTTTACTCACTATGAAACAGAGTAAAAAAGAGTGTTGCAGTAAGAACTATAATGTAATAAATAAATCAAACAATTTTACTCACTGTGAAACAGAGTAAAACAGAGTGTTGCGGTAACAACTATAAGTGAAAATTCCATAACTATATTGCTACTAATCAAACTTTATATTATGACTTCAAAAACATGAAATACGTCTTAAATGAGAGGATTTAGTGGTAGAAATTATATCATATGAGTCTTCTTTTCAATACAGAGTGGAGTAAATAAATCAAACAATTTTACTCACTATGAAACAGAGTAAAAAGAGTGTTGCAGTAAGAACTATAATGGAGTAAATAAATCAAAGTAACAACTATAAGTGAAAATTCCATAACTATATCGCTACTAATCAAACTTTATATTATGACTTCAAAAACATGAAATACATTCACATATGGATGTTGTGACTCCTTCACCAGTAAAACAAGACTTCTTACTGAGATTTACTTTCACTAGGGGTTGTAGAGTAACACACAATAAACCCTGTAAGTGACCTCTGACTGTTGTTTTCATGGGCCCACCAAAATTTGCTCCACTATTTTCTCCCCTTGTCTTTCTCCCACATTACATCTAACATATTCTCGCATGTAAAATCAAAACATATATATCTAAGACATTTAATTCATAATTGCATGTAAAATCAAAACATATATATCTAAGACATTTAATTCATGACAGACATAATTTAATACACACGATGTATGAACATGACTTTTTGAATTTTACAAAGTTTGCGGAAGTAAATAACACTTGCGGATTAAATTTTTTCTCATACGATTTTAATAATCATCCATTAAATATCTATTTGACTTTTAATTAATTTACTCTGTTGCTGAATGAGTAAAATGTACTCTGCTCACAACTTGTCCTTATCTGCAGACTCAATCGGCAACCTTCAAAACATTTATTTTGGTATGGCTGAAAATTAAAAGCAGTGATTGTGATTAATTTTCCAACAAAATACGTGTTCGTTATCTTGCTCAGATGTTTTTGACTATTTTTCTTGGATTTTATTCCTTCCATAGATTCTTGGGCATTTCAACCAATCTTGAGTAGTTATTATTTATAATACCAATGATATCCTTCACCTTTAGAGTTGTCTTTAATGCGATTTTTTAGAGTTTCAGGTGGGAATTTTTTTGAGATAAAACCTTGATTTTTGTTATTTAAACTGGTTTTTTTTACTATATATGGATTAAGCACCCTAAAAAATCCTTAGGGCACTTCCATTATACAATATTACCCATCAAACTTTTATTTTCAATGAATCCCTCCCATACTTTCGAAAAATTAGACTGAAAAAAACCTTCAAAAAATCACACTAAATACTACTCCTTTCACCTATAATTGCATGGTCTCCTGCTTCTACTCGAGATCGCCATGTCCCACAGGCTCACGAGTGTTATCATAACATGTGACTGTATGCTTTATGCAAGTGGTACGCTCTCATCTTTGACCAACGCAAATGAATAAACTCCAATTGTTTTTGTTCCCAATCAATAAAATAAATAGTTGCAATAGCCTCCACAGCGTGATTGTGACTAGACTCCCTTTTTTTAATACTATTCATGTGTTCCCTCATTCCCATTTTCTACATTCAAGACTTCAAATCAATACATATAATACTATTCTTTGATGAGTTCAATATCGCAGTGATGTGAAAATCAATATTCTCCCATCTAACCTTACAATCGACACTTTGGCAGAGTTATCTTTTGTATAATAATTAGATACCAGCTTCAAATCGTCCAATGGTGGAGTGAATAATCAAAACAACATGGTCAGTCTATGTCTTTTATCTACAAATATCGATCTAATTGAATTTATGAGATCAACTATGGCTTTTATCTACAAATATCGATCTAATTGAATTTATGAGATCGATCTCGAAATTTACAACAAAAACCGCCATAGCATCATGTGTAGACAATAAATGCAGTAAATAGGCTCTGTAGACAGGTTTAGAAACACTGCACCCATTTTTTTTTCTTATACACTACTTCGAACAAAGTATGCTCGATGAGGCCCCATAACTTAGTTTATTTCAAGCACCTCATTTTGGTCTGCTAGTAAGCTTCATCCGACAACGATCCCAACACAAGTGATTTCGAGAAAAACACTACAACGATTCCATGCATCTACTTCCACAATCACGCAAAGATGCATGGGCAGGCAAAACATGAACACGTTCAATCCTGGCGCAACGTATGACTTGTTTCGAACTCAAACAAACCAAAATTATGGAGTTTATAATTCACAGGTGCTCTTATACCACTGTACACAAGCCCGTGAATAAACTCCATGGTGAAAATTAATTGTATTGATGATGAAAATTATATTTATACGAGATAACTTATTAACATAAAAGGTGAACTAACATCTAATTACTAATGTATAAACATAATCTCGAAGGATTTGAGTACGTTTGAGTTTAATGGGCCATTGTTTGTTTGACTGAATGCTATAGGATTTTGCATGAGTGATGGGAACGGTAATGGAACATCAATTTATGGCATTCGCACCGGAGTACGACGGAACACCGCATTACTAATAAACCTACAATCTTTGTTATGGATATGACATTAAAAATTTTAATTTATACTCTCTGTCTTAAATAAAAATTAGAGGATTATAAATAAAAAATTGTTCAGACTTATTATTTTAGATTTTATATAAGTTTATATATCAAATTTTATCGAAATTATCAATATTAAAATTTATATAAATTAATGATTATAATTTATTATTATTATGATTATATATAAATTTCATTTTTATAATTTTTTTCCTTCTTTATATTCTTACTATACAATTTTTTATTAAAAAAAGTTTACAACCCATTTCAGTAATGAAATAAAGACATAGGTAAAGAATTTGACACACATTTTCCACTTTATGATTAGTTGAAGGTCTACATCTACCCTCACGCGTCTTGTTTGTGTATAGAGTCCATAATCGAAACATCACAACTTTTATTTAATGATGTATGTATTCTATATTAATATTAATTCATTATATATTATTGAGAAATATTTAATATTTAATATTTTTTTGTCAGCTTTGCAGGACTATATTTTCAATATGTCCAATATATCATCTCGATCGAGGCGGGGAGAATTGAATTAGTGACTTCATATCAAGGAGTGCCTTCTAACAGAACACTTAATCACTGGTTATTCAAGACCTCGTGGACGAAATATTAAATAACTTAATTCCTACCAAAAATATCAATTTAAATGAATAACAAATATCACCATTTACAAATCTTCATTATTGATACTTTGGTGAAGATCCATTCAAACCTCGAAGAAGCATAGGGCGTGATAGATTCGAATTAGAGTGAAGGTTCCAATTTATTGGCCAAAGTTAAATTGGCGGGCAAAGTAGGAAGTCGGCCCCATCTTCCCCTTCCCACAAGACCCATGAGAAATGTCTCGACCTGACTCTGTATTGTGGTCTCGTAAATGGTCGCTGGTCAGAGCTTCTGTAGTAGAAAAATCATTAATGGTGACTTGAAAATCCTCCCCTCTTTTAGAATGTTGAGAATTTGAATTTTTTCATTACAAGAAGTTACAAAGCATGTGAAACTGAAAGCTCAAACTCCACAGGGTGGAAGATCCAAAGGATTTGAGATCATCACACATAAAGTCCACTAACACAAGCATGGACGTCAGCGGTCAGCCGAACCTCTTCTCCACCAGCATTATTTATTTGGTCACCAATCTCTACAAATACAAAGAAGTTGTAGATATCACCACACAATTTTCCTTTGGAAGGATGGGAAATGTGTTCATTTGGAAGTGCATTATTAGGGGAAGATGGTGGCAGTCACTATGCAAAAGAAGAGAAAAATTAGAGATGTGAGGACAGGGCTTAGAGAAATTTTCAATGCCCACCACACAAGCGTAGTTAAGCTCTTGGGAGGCTATTGCAAGGGAGAGATCGCATATCTCATCCATGAATACGTCAAGGGATTGAATTAGAGTGGAAGTTCTAGTTTATTGACCGAAGTTAAATTGGTGCAAAAATTCAGAAGTCGGCCCCATATTTCCATTTCCACAAGACCCGTGAGCAAGGTACCGAACCAGACTCTATATCATGATCTTGTAAATAGTCAGGGGGTCAGAGTTCTGTTAGCGTAAATGTATAACATGTACAAAGAAAAAAACCCTGACCTGAAATGGGTCTGATGCATAGTCGACATTTTGTGGTTATACGACATTGGACTGTGAGCGAGATAAGTCTGTAATGACCTGCATATTTTGGTTACGATCTTAAGAGAGTGCAACATTCAAGGTATGAACTAAGGATGCAAGTTTAATTATTGAAATGTGACTCCCACACATGTTGTACATTGTATATGTTCTAACATGAGTACCCCCAACACCATATGGAGTTCTTGATCTTGGAGGGTATTTGTCTAAGTCACTAGGTCATGATATTCATCAATTGAAGAATCTATAAGAAGAGAAGATATTTACGAGTTTTCCCCTCAAGAGGAGGGGTTTTGGCCCTCGCTTGCAGCTTATATACTATGTCATTTTTCTTATTATTTTGGTAGTTTTTTAATGTATTGCACATTGTAATAATAAGGAACAAAGATAATAAGTAAAAAGATAACACAAAAAGTTATCAAGGAAAGAGAATTAACTTATTTGATGCCCTATTGAATTCTCAACATAGTTTCAGAGCTAAGGTTATCTAAGGGCATCATGAAGTTCATCAAGAAGATTGCAAGCCATATCAAGAAAGGTATCAAGAAATTATGGAACTTATTATCTTCTTCAAAGAAGGTATCATTCAAAGAAAGGAATGAGGGTGTCTTCTCAGCTCTCTCTAGTACTTTCCAAGAAGAAGACCTGTGGCTAATCGATAGTGGTGCTACAAGACACATGACCAGTCACTCAAGCCAATTGAAGATATTATCAAAAGGAAAGTCCACTTATTCAATGGAACTTGGAGAAAAGAATATCTATCCTGTGAAAGGCATTGGATCAACATCCATAAAGCTTGAAGATGGAAGCAACATACAACTCAATAACATTCTATTTGTTCCAAGTTTGCATAAGAACTTACTCTTTATTTCAAGCGTAGAAGTTAAAAAAGATAGAGCAGCCTTCATTAATGGAAAGTTTATTGTTTGGGGAAAAGGCTCAAGTATAGTTCAAGCCAAAGTTATTGGCATTTGGGAGGGAAGGCTCTACATATTAATATATCTTATAGCCCAAGCCCTAGTTCATATTGAACTTAACCCATGTGAACTTTGGCATTGATAATTTGGTCATCTCCATTTCAAGATCCTCCCATATGTAAGCTCCATAGTATATGGAATTCCCAACCTGAAGGAGGATCATAAAGGTGTCTACAAAGGATGTGCTTTGGGCAAGAATATCAAGAGACCATTTGGAAGCAGTGCTTCACAGTCAAAAGAAATCTTGGATCTTTTTCACTCTAATGTGTGTGGTACATGACTCCAAAATCACTTGGAGGTAATCTATATTATGTCACTTTCATATTTTTTTATTCAAGAAAGACATGGGTTTATCTCATGAAAAGAAAGAATGAATTATTCAAAAAATTCCAAGAATTCAAAGCTGAAGTAGAGAACCTCACAGAAAGAAAAATCAAGATGCTAAGATTTGATAATGGAGGATAATATACATACAAAGAGATCATAGTATTCTGTAAGGAGTCTGGGATTAAGAGTGATCTGAGTATGAATTTTAGTTTTTTTGTGCTAATTTCATTTTCAAATTTAAATTTTACTTGTTGATCTTATTCTTGTTGTACATATGTTCCTTGTTGATTATGTGTGTCAAACATGTAATCTAACTGAGTTTTTATGAGTGAATTCAAGAGCATAAAGTATGAAATATAAATTTTGAATAACAACAACATAAAGAACAACAAACCATCACAATTAATCCATTAAAATATAGTTTCGATGAAGGAGGTCACCCCTCTTGGGCTACATCTCCTTGGTCCAACTTCCATGGCTTGGGCCTCTGTATTAGCTCAATAGTGAAAAAAATGTTGTTTACATGCATTAAATGCTCCTGAAACATACTCCAATGAGTTCATAATATCAAAATATATCATAAATGACTATTTATTCACTCTGTTTGGCCTTCAACTAATCTAGGCATGGCCTTCCTTCCTGGTGGCTCTAGGCTTAAATTTTATTTGAAGCGACAAAAACACCTGTAGAATTGCTCCTTTGCCTCTGCAACCTGTTCAAATGTGTTCATAGCATGCTAATATGCTAAGAATGACTCTTCCTGAGCCAAAATTGGTCTAAAATTTCTCAAGATATGGCCTATTCAATTTTTCCCTAGATTCCTCCTCCAAATCTAGAGAAGACTCCAAATAACCCCGCCAAAATGGCAGGTCTGCCGAAGATGGTGGTGGCCCTAAAAATCCACCAACCCAATTGCAGTCTTAAATTAATTAAGCGTGATTAAATTGGGATAAGTGTGGATTAATTACGCACTAAACACATTTACATAAACCAGTTTAATTAGCACTAACCACCAGATTAGTGGATTAACCCGCCATTAATTAAAATATTTTCTACTTGGATTTTTCCCCACCATTGGTTCTTGTGGTAAGGACATATGGGAGGGGATGGCCCCCTCTTCTTCGCCATCGGATCCCGCATTGCAAATCAAATAAATTTCGTTGGCCCTGATATTACAAGTCTTACCCGAGGCTCGGTGGTAAGGCACAGGGTTATGTGGAGGGAGGTCATGGGTTTGACCCTGAACTCCACTCCTTCTCATATATATTTTGCTAACTTGAAAATTATGCACTCCAAATATTTGTAATATATTAACCCATAGTTATAATGGCACCGATATATATATATATATATATATATATATATATATATATATATATATATATATATATATATATATATATATATATATATATATATATATATATATATATATATATATATATAGATATATATATAACCTTTGCGGACTTTGGCATATAAAATATGCGACACCATAATGTTATATCCAACCTTAGCATATAAGATATGCACCCACCTTTGAACCTTAGGATTAATAATCATGCCACCATACAATGTATTCAAATGCAGACTTTGCAATCTACATGGTTCAGACTATATAATAAACCAAACATAGGATATGAAATCTCATATGAAATTCGAACCTTAGAACATATACCAAATGCGAACTTTGACCACCATATAACAAAATTGAAATTTGACCATAGTACATAAAATGAAATTTTAACCAGACATTAGAGAGGGGGTTCACCAGAGGGGACACGTGGAGGTCCTTGGTTGGGTTTTCCTCCCACATAAAAAAAAAAATTGAATTCAACCTTAGGAGAAAAAATTTAAAAAAATTCATTTTCAAACCAAACTGGTGAATCCAATAGTGGCACTTGTCAAAATGCCACTGGGAAAAAACTGAAGAATATTCCATGCATGTTGACTGGGCTACCATGTCATCAACCTGTCAATGTTCTGCAATTTTTTTTTTTTTAAATCATGTTCTGAACGATGATTAGTGGGCTATAAATTCTTTATCTGGAGTCGGTTTTAAACGAAACAAATTGTGTTGGATTCCTGGCAATCAGTCAATCACTGTCGTTTAGTTTCCAATCAATTCTGATTACTTTAATTTTTGAGCTAAATACTGAACCTATGATCATTTCTCCCCACTAGAAGACTTTTGGACCCCCAAAATCTCTCTAGTTACTAATCATGTGGATGAGGATATTGTTCCCTCAACCTTCCAGTCTCTATCCACTGAAATTTTCCCAATTTCATCATTTGGATCTTTCACAAAAAGTTAACTTTTTCCATGATTCATGTGACCTTCTCTTGTTGTCATTGACACCGTCATGGTGCCATTTTTCTGAATTTGCGGAGCAACAAAATATTCTTGCAAAAACCATCTTTTTCCTACCTATGTCATCAATAAAAGGAAACTTAAAAATGGTTTCACCTTGCACACTGTCACCATGGTGATTTTTAGCTGATCTCGCTTTGTACTTGCATTGTCTCTTGACAAAGTATCTTCACCATTGTCATGTAACCTTTGGAAACCAAAAAAAAGAATTTGTGGACCCCATGCCTTCTTTTCCAAGCTGCTTTGTCACTTTCTCTTTGACCTTTGCACTCTCTTGCACCGGCATTTTGTTTCCAACACTTCTCAACACTAATGTTGACTGTTGCAAATGTTTTACATCTTGTTCATCTCCTTTCAAAGGAAACTTGTTAGAATCCTGGAACATCACATTACAAGAATAAGCATATTTTTGAAAAGTTTGATTCAAAACATCTCTTTGTTTGATCATCAACAATGTCAAATTATGACTTGCATTCATTATCCTCTTCATTTCTCCTGTATGTATAAGAGACAAACTTGTCTTCTTCTTATGCGCTCTAACTATGTACTCAATACCATATTTAAACAAGTGATACTTATTATCATGGCAATGAAATATTTCTTTCCTATCATACATATAAGGAATTTCCAATACAATGCCTGATATCTCAAGCGACACCACACCAAGTTCAACTTCATCAAGAAAGTTTGAATTGATGGTGAATATTAGTATGCACTTCCTTGTTACCTGCAAGTTTTCATTCTTGCATATCCAACCCAAAGGATATGTTCCTAGATGTCTAATAGTTTCAAGGTCTATCTGCTTAACCAAGTCTTTGGAAATCAAGTTAGTTTATGACCCACTATCAAAAAGTGTATATTCATCATGAGTGACATTTGAAAATTTTGAAGAACTAGTGCTTGCAATATGTTTACATTTCAAACCCATGGCTGTAATATTTGTCTCATCTCCTAAATATGATCCTAAGTCATGTTCAACTATAGCAACATTTTTTCCTTTTTCTTTTTCTTTCAATTTGTTTGGTTTTAATTCTAGATGAAGTTGCCAACACTGGTCTTCATTGTAGCCAGTTTTTGAACAATTTTTTCACGTGAGTTTTTCTTTCTCTCTTCTTATAGAGCTCTTTCTTTTTCCCCTTCCATAAAACTTTCCCTTTCCTTTACCCTCACTTTCCATTTTCTCATCTATGTTTTGTTTCCCTCTTGCCTCTAAATGTGTGTCTTTAACACAAAATTCATCTATTTTTGTGGGATTAAACATGAGAATAGTGTGCCTAAGGTAATTGTGCAAACCCCCAACATATTTTAACAGAGTTTCTTGAGAATATAAATTAATACCCAAAATAAGAGCTCTTCTCCTAAATTCATGAGTATAATCTTTCACACTTTGCCCTTTCAACTGTCTAAAATTTTGCCAATCCATAATTTCCTTTTGCATGTAAGCTAAGGGACAGAATTTCCTTTTAATGGCAACAATAAAACTTTACCAAGACCAGGGAAAACTTTAGGGGCTAATATTCGCAGGTGGGCTAATTTTCCATTCTTTTTCCAAAAAAATGATTCGCCAATTTCCATTTTTTTTAAAAATTGATTCGCCCAAATTTTATAGTATAAAATCATTTTACCCTAAAAATTGCCAAAATTTTGTATATACTAGTATAAGATAATTAGAAACCTAAGTATTTTTACAAAAATATCATAAAAAATCTTACAATTTACATATTGGTGACTAGTAATATTCGTCAATATTTCTAAACTTTAAGATAAACTTCCATCCTTAAAATTTTCCTTGACCAAGACATAGAGATCTTACCGTAGTTTTTAATCTCTTCTTGAGTCCTTGCTTCCCACCATACAAGTGCACATCCTTCCATCCTCAAAGAAGCCAATTGAATATTTATGTCATATTCATGAAGGTTATGAATCCTATAGTACACCTTCAATTGACGTATCCAATTGTCCAATCTTTCTGCACTTATCTCGCCATTATACATTGGAAGCTTGAATTTGACATCAAGTTTGAGTAAGGGTGTCTTTCCTTTTGTTTCTTTTTAGTGAGTGTGGGTAGTTTTTGCGGTGGAAGTGGAAGATGAGGCTGATGGAGATGATGAGGATGATGAAGATGGTGGAGATGGAGGTGTCTTTCCTCCACTACCCTTTGAACTCTTCTCTTTATCCTTATTATCATTTGAAGTTCCTTCTCCATTTGGAGGCTTAGAACCTTCTCCTGCCATCCCAGTAGTAAATGCATCAAACATAATTTTAACGATCCTATTATGTCATTGAAGTTTCTCTTGACATCATCCTCTTCTAAATTTCCTTGAGTCTCTCTAACCCCTGACATGATGGCTATGGATTCAAGCTCAACTTCTGATGCTTGTACCTCTTTAATCAACTCAACTTCTTGTGCAATTTGTACCTCTTCAACCTCAACTTCTTGAGACAAAACTTGAGGTGCTTCAAGTGAAACTATGAGTGGAACTTTGGGTGAAGATGCTTCTCTTGTAGCTCTCCTTATTCTATTCCTAACCTCAGGACTTGCAACTAAAAATTTCCCTTCACCTTTCTGCAACTTTAACCTTGTTAGCATCACAAATTTGCAACCATTAAACTTGCACAAAACTCAAGCAACCATCAAGAAAATAACCTTTCCTTTCAAACAAGCCTCGGATACCAACTTGATCTGAGTATGAATGTTATTTTTGATGTGTTAATTTCATTTTCAGATTTAAAATTTACTTGCTGATCTTATGCTTGTTGTACATATGTTCCTTGTTTCTTATGTGTGTCAAACAGGAAATCTAACTGAGTTTTTATTAGTGAATTCAAGAGAATAAAGTATGAAATTTAAATGTTGAACAAAAGAAACATAAATAATAGCAAACCATCACAATTTATCCATGAAAATAGAGTTTTGATGAATAATTTCACTCCTCCTGGGTTACGTCTCCTTGGTCCAACTTCCATGACTTGGGCCTCTGTATTAGATCAACAGTGAAAAATTTTCTATTTACATGCCTAAAATGCTCCTGAAACATACTACAATGAATTTATAATGTCAAAATCTATCAAAAATGACTATTCCTTCACTCCATTTGGCCTTCAACTGATCTAGGCATGACCTTCCTTCTTGGTGGCCCTAGGCTTCAATTTTCTTCAAAATGACAAAAACACTTTTAGAAATTCTCCTTTGCCTCTGCAACTAGCTACAATGTGTTCAGAGCATGTAAATCTGCTAAGAATGACTCTTCCTGAGCCAAAATTGGTCGAAAATTGCTCAAGATATGGCCTATTCAATTTTTCCCTAGATTCCTCCTCCAAATCTGGACAATACTACAGATAACACTGCCAAAATGGCAGGTCTGCCGAAAATGGTGGCGCCCCTAAATATCCTCCAACCTAACTGCAGTCTTGAATTAATTTATAGCGATTAAAGTGGGATAAGTGCAGATTAATTACGTGCTAAGCACATTTACATAAACCAGTTTAATTAGCACTAACCATCGGATTAATGGATTAACCAGCCATTAATTAAAATCTCCATTGTTTGTATTTTTCTGTGTTGTTGTTTCTTGTGGTAACGACATATGGGAGGGGGATGGCATGTGGGGTTGGCCCACTATTTTCTGCCGTCGGATCCCGCATTGAAAATCAAATAAATTTCAATGGACCTAATATTACAAGTCGTGCCTGCAACCTGGTGGTAAGGCGCGAGGTTATGTGGAGGGAGGTCATGGGTTCGACCCTGACCTCTGCTCCTTCTCATATATATTTTGAAAACTTGAAAATTACGCACTACAAACCTTTTTAGTATATTAAAAGATAGTTATATATATATATATATATATATATATATACCACCAGAGGGGACACGTGGCGGTCCTTGGTTGGGCTGTCCTCCCACATAAAAAGAAATTGAATTCAACCTTAGGAGAAAAACTTTAAAAAAGTTCACTTTCAAACCCAACTGGTGAATCTAGTTGTGAATCTTGTCACAGTGCCACTTGGAAAAAAAATGAATAATATTCCATGCATGCTGACTGGGCTGCCATGTCATCAACCTATCACTGTTCTACAATTTTTTTTTTTTAATTTTCCTGTTTTGAACAACGATCAGTGGGCTATAAATTCTTCATCTGGAGTCGGTTTTAGACGAAACAAATTGCGTTGGATTCTTGGTGACAGACCAGTCGTTGTTGTTTAGTTTAAAATTAATTCTGAGCACTTTATTTTTTGAGCTAAATATTTAGCCTCTGATCAAAGAGGGAGATGATAATCCTATATAATCCTGAACAAAATGGTGTTGCAGAAAGAAAGAATAGACCCAGTGAGTAAAGTGTAAAAGCAATGTTACATGATCAAGATCTACCTAAATTCTTGTGGGGGGAGGCAACAAAGACAACAATCTACATTCAGAATAGATGTCTTCATAGAACTTTAGATAACAAAACTCTAGAAGAAGTATTCACTGGTAAGAAGTCATCTATGGATCATCTATGGATATTTGGGTGTCATGTACTTATCCATATACCAAAGGAAAAAAGAAAGAAGTTGGATCCTTCCAGAATGAAGGGAACATTTGTTGGGTGTAGTAACTCATCAAAAGCTTACAGGATCTACATGAAGGATGGACATCACATTGAAGTTTGTCATTATTTCATATTTGATGAGAGCATAGAATTCAAGAAATAAAAGGAACTTTCCTTGGTTTCTGATAATGAATATCTTCTATTATTTGAGGAAGAAGTGGACTAGAAAGAAGAAGAAGGTCCTAGTGAAATTGTTCAACCTATGGGCATCCAAGAATCAAGGAAAATACCTAATTGGTTGAAATATACACTAATTCATGAAGAACGTAATGGGGAAATGAAAGGGACATTTAGAGAAAGTAAGAAACTTAAAGTTATTCTGGATATGCTGCATACATGACAAAGTTAATAGAAGCATAACCATCCATTTTTGAAGATCCTGTAAAGAACCAGGAATGGAAATATTCCATGAATGAGGAATATCAATCTATCATGGAAAATTGAGTTTGGGAGATCGTACCTAGGCCCAAAGACAAATTTTTAGTTACTTCCAAGTGGATATGTAGGATCAAACATGCGACTGATGGAAGTATAGATAAATATAAAGCAATATTTGTGCCTAGAGGCTTCTCCCAACTCGAAGGCTCCAATTATGAAGAGACTTTTTCTCCCATATCAAATACATAATGATTCAATCATTAGTCTCTCTGGCAGCATAGATGGGATGGAACATTCACCAGATGGATGTCAAGAACACATTTTTGAATGGCACAATAGATGAAGAAGTATAGATAGAGAAACCCTTGAGATTTGAAGCCAAGGACAGAAAGGAATATGTTTGTAGATTAAAGAAGTAACTTTATGGCCTCAAGCAAGCACCAAGGTTATTGTATTCTAGGATGGATGCATATCTCCAAAGGATAGGCTTTACAAAAAGTTCATATGACCCAAACCTTTACATTAAAGTTGTAAGAGGTGAACTTGTAATTATTCTTCTGTATGTAGATGATATTCTCTTGATAGGTGTAGAAGGTTGAATTGAAGAACATAAGAAACAACTAGAAGCATAGTTTGACATGGAGGATCCTGGACTAATGCATTTCTATTTGGAATAGGAAGTTTGGCAAGGACCCGATGAAATTTATTTGGGTCAAGGAAAATATGTGATCAATATGTTTAAGAGGTTTGAAATAATGGATTACAAACTTGTGACCACTCTGATGATCACTAACTTGAAAATACTAAGGAGTTCTGAATCAAGCCCTATGGATCCATCCAAGTATAGAAAACTTATAGGCTCACTGATGTACCTAGTGAATACTAGACGAGACATATGATTTGTAGTAAATGTTCTCAGTCAATTCCAAGTGGAGAGAAAACAAGATCATTGGATAGCAATGAAACATATTATGAGATATCTGCAAGGAATCACCAACTACTGTCTAAATTATGATAGAGTAATAATGTAATTGGATATACAGATTTCGAATGGGGAGGTAGTCAATAGGATGGAAGAAGCACTACAGGAGGATGTTTTAGCTTGGGATCCTTCATGGTCTCATGGATGAGAAGAAATCAAGCAACGATTGATTTGAGTAGTGTTGAGGCTGAATATGTTGCAACTTGTGAAGAAAGCAAAGAATCGGCCTCATTAAGGAAGTTGTTATCTGGCCTATTTGAAGGACCGATGAACCCTATAGTGATAATTTGTGACAATACAAGTTGCGTACATTTTTCTAAAGATACAATATTTCATGGAAAGACAAACATATAAACAACAAATATCACTATATTCGAGAGCTAGTACAAAATTGTGTGCTACAACTTCAGTATATCTCCATTGATGAACATGCAGCTAATATATCGACGAAATCACTTCCAAACAAGAAGCTTATGTATTTGAGAGGCAATCTTGGTTTGGTGGATGTATCCTCCATATCTCAGAGGGGGTGATAGACACTAGATTATTGTCTTCATTTGAAGAAAGAATGGAGGATTGGGTAACCATATAGCATTCGATATTATTTGAGAATGTGGTAGGGAATTCAAGATAAGAGTAGTTGTGGGCCGATATTATTTGAGGATTAGCTACCCAAGATAAGTATAGTCCAAAGGAAGGTCATACTCATTGAATTCCTGGGTGGAGTATGTACCTTCAAAGACAATGATGATGGTATCTATAATTTATTACTCTCACCAACATTATGCCTTAATATTGTGGAGAGATAGAGTTGTTAGTCAATGCCTTTCTATGTGACAATGATGGTTAATATGATGCTAGAAAATGGGGTTACCAATCCGACTCTTCTTATGAGATATCTTAAGATTGAGAAAGACCGTGTACCTCATATGAATACCTCCCTAGTTAAGAGGGAGTGTTGAAAAATGTGTAACTAAGTTCGATCTTCATAAGTATGAAATATATTCTTGTAAATTTCAAATTATAAAATGAAAATAAATTATTATTGAAGCATGGGTTTCATGCTCAAGTTATTTATTTTATAGTTCAAGCACATATTAAAGTTCTTTTAGGATTTTCCCTACATATAAGAGTCATTGTCACATGTTGAAGAGCCTATGGGAACATTGTAACTTGTAAATAGAAATTTATTTTGTCTCTAAATTGTCAAAATACATCCAAGATCAAGTCAGCCTAGAGAGTTGCCAAGTCGGCCTACATGAAGAGCCATGTCTCCCTTGGAAGAGACCTATATAAGGAGAGGAACTCGACCTTCATAAGGAATTCACTCACTCTCACTCATATGTGAAGTATAGGAAAAGAAGAAGGTCCAATAAGAGGACGAAGAAGGAGCTAAAGGAAGTCAAGTTGTTTGATTAGGTATCTCTCTCCTACGCACAAATTGAAACTAAGATTTATGTGCTAGGGTACTCTTGAGTTCTATCTTGAAGGAGAGGTAGAAAATAAGGCCAACGAAGGGCTTCTAAGGCTTCTATATATTCCTATATCTCAAGTGTGGTGAAGTTAAGGGAAGGAGGAAACTCTACAAGGAGATCAAAGTCTCCTTGTGTAGTTGTAGCATTTGCATTAGTTCAATTTCAGACTTTATGGGAGAGGTCGAAGAAGTTGCAACTGGAGGTCGTGCTGATATTGATCTTGGAGGGTATTTTTCTAAGTCACTAGGTCATGGTATTCATCATTTAAACAATTTATAATAATAGAAGAGATTTACAGGTTTTCCCCTAAAGAGAAGGGGTTTTGGCCCTGGCTTGCAACCTATATATTGTATCATTGTTCTAATTATTTTGGTAGTTATTTTATGTATTGGACACTATAATAATAAGGAAAAAAGAAAATAAGTAAGAAGATAATACTATCAGTTATCAAGGAAGAGAAATAACTTATTCATTTCCCTATTGAATTCTCAACATAGAATGCCCCTCAATTTAACCAAATCACAATTCCTCTTCTTCAACACAACACCTACTATTCAAGGCCACATTTATCATATTCCTGGAATTCAATTGGCTCCCTTTTGTCTAAATACTTGGGTTCTCCTCTTACTGCTAATATTCTAAAAGCTAAATTTTGGGCGAACGTGTTATTAATTATTGACTTTAAACTCTCTCGTTGGACCTTTCGAGCCCTCAAATTTGCAATAAATCCAACTCTAATAAAATTTGTTTTGAAATCCCTCCCAACCTATATTATTTTAGACATGGTTGCTCCTAAATCCATCATCCATAAGCTCTAAAACATTTAGTGTTCCTTTCTTTGAGGAGGAGCCAAAAAAGAAAGAAAATGGGAATTGGTTACGTGGGATAAAATTTGTCGACCCAAATATAGTGGAGTCAAATGCGGAAGAATAAGTATGCTCCTTCCAAACCCACCACTCAAATCATTAGAATGGATGGTTGTGTACATGGGTCTCACATCCAGAACATTGCTTCTAAAAAAATAAATTGGCGTAGGATCATAAAATTTGGGAGATTCGAAATGGTGCTACTACCTTATTTGTGTAAGACTCTCAGAATTAATGGCCAAATCATTCAAAAAATGGTCTCTTTAAAACTATCAAATCTCACCTCATCTCTCAAGGTTATACCTAGGTATCTCAATATTAAGAAAAGAAAAATCCACAATATCAATGGAGAAAATGACTCAAGCGGCTCCTTCTGGCCCAATATTCTCTCACAACGACAAGTAGATATGTTATCTCAAGATCTAGCTAAAAGGACAACTTAAGTTCAGGATGGGGAGGATATCTTGCGATCGAGATATCATCCCATTGGTAATTTCAACGTCCAAGAAGCATGCATACTCCTATCATGAAACTAAAAAATGGAAATTCATAAGAAATGGCACAAATTATGGACACTTAATCATTGGACCAAAATCATATTATTGTTGTGGATTCTTCTATGGAACAAAAACCTCACATGGCATCATCTTGCGTTAATCTTCAAGAAGCATGACAAAATTGTAGACAACATTATTTGAAATTTCAAAAATTGGAGGTGGGCTTTGTTTCAAAATTATATCCTTAATAGATCTTGGAAGATACTCTATGAATTCATATTATGGGATATATGGAAATAAAGAAACTATAATATATTTAAAAATACCACCTTATCAATTGAATCCACCTAGTAGGCCATCCTCAACGAGCTAAAAGAAACCACCCATTTTATCTCTTGTTCTGCTCAAGATTGGGAATGTAGTCCTCAAAAACAATTTGTCATGGTTGCTAAGGGAATTTATCCCTGCTCTTCTCCTGATGTTGTCTCCAATCCTCTTGCTTGCCCTTATAGTCCCATGAACTATTTCCCTCCTCCCTTGGACTTCATTAAACAAAATTTTGATGGCACCTCAAAAGGAAACCTTGGTCCAATAAGTTTTGGAGGTGTTTTCAGAAATTCCGTGGGACAAATCCTTCATATTTATATAAAATAAATCGAACATAATACCAACAGCACAATGGAGTTATGGGACATGTAGCAAGGTCTTCTAATTTCCATTCACAATAAGTATCATAAGTTGATCATTGATGGAGACACTTAACTTATCATCTCCATTTTTTGAAAAATTCTATGTGGGACAATCCTTCCAAATCCCCCCACCATTGGCATCTAGAACCCTGATTTCTGAAACTTGCCTCCCTTTTATCTCTCATTTAAGTTCCCTTGCAGACTCATGTTTGACATGAGGGAAATAAAATCACAGACAAACTTGCAAATTTTGGCCTTAGCATTGGAGAATCATTTCTAGACCTCCCTTGGGATCAAAACGTACCTCATCCACTGTGATATTGCCAACTCTATGCTCAACATGAATTATCTCTGATTATCCCCATATGATTAATTCCCAAGGTTCACCAATAGCCCTAGTATTTTATATTTATATATATATATATATATATATATATATATGTATATATGTAACTAGTTTGGTATTCATGAACACGATATGAGTGTCATGACATAGGGTCAATTGTGACCTCGAAAATCTCTAATCAAATATTAAACAAGGATTAAGTATGTAAGACACTCATAATAACTATTATAAAAGGCCCATTCTCCAAATATTAATTAGTTAAATGAATTTTTCCTTTTAACTTTAGTGTTGTAAACCTATTAAAAAACAAATAAATTAAAAACTCTATATCTTATACATTATTAATTTAGTATTTAAAACTACCACTAAACCATACAAAAACCCTTTGTATTATATATTAATGAAATTCCTCTCATTAAAAACAAAGAATCCTATCTATTAAAAAAAATCTACTCAGCTAAAATTAGTAATCTTTTCAAATTTTAATGGATTTAAATTAATATGTCTATGTACGAACTCTTCTATTTTTTTAACAGTAGTGTTGTAAATTTATTTAAATACAAAAATAACTCTATATTTTATATAGATTATTTAAATTTAGTATTTAAACCTACTATTAAACAAACAAAAACCCTATGTATTATATTTTAATAAAATCCCTTCCATTAAAAACAAAGAATATCATCTATTAAAGAAATTCCTTTCACTAATTATAAAAAACCCTATATATTGTGTGTTAATGAATGGCTAAAAACAAAGAAACCTATTGATTAAATAAATTCCTCTCACTAATAATGAAAAAAAAGTTTTAATTAGTTATTTTTTCAATTTTAGTAGATTTGAGCTAATTTAAAAATTAAATAATTTTTCTTAATATTAATAAATTTGTTCCTTTAATTTTTATTGTAATTTGTCTTTTATAATAAAAAAATATTCAATATATTAACAAAATGCATATAACTTAAAATTGCAATGTTTTTTCTTAAATATTAATATTTTTTTTTAATTATAATATTTTCCCAAAAGTTAATAATTTTTATTTGAATATTCGAAACTAATAGAGATATCGTAAAATCTACATAACTTAAAATTACAATATTCTTTTCAAATATTTATTTATAAAAAAAAAAAAAATCTTTAAAACTAGATTTTTTTAATAAAATTTTAATGAATTATATTTAACTTGAATTAACTATTTTTTTCTAAATATTAATTTTTATTTATTTTTTAATAAATTTCTTTAGATTAAATATTGTAAATCTTCTTTCCCCAATGGGGATGATGAACATGGAGGACACCTCGATGCATGGGTTATGATGGTGAACATTTGGCAGATGGTATGGAGGTCGGTCATCTCTTCCTCACATCGCGTTAGTAGTATGGGTAAGTTAAAGTGCGACATGCAAATTTTCAATCAATCTCGTCAGAATTGTAAGTGGGTGTGGTTCGTTGGTATATGGAGATTGTTGATCTCCAGGTTTGGTATTATGTTGTAATAATTTGGTGGTTAGATGTTCGAGGATTGAGCTCAGGTGGTCTTACTGGTTTCTCTAGCTCGTGGCATGTATGGGACTAGTGGCGATTTCATAGTCAAAGTCTCCTCCTTAGCCTCTGGGTAATGAAAACGATAAGTTCCCTTTCGTGCGTGTGGTTTCTTTCTTTTTTCAGAGGTTTAAGTGAACTGTGTCTCGTTATCAGGTCAACCTTTGAGCCCTTTTGTGTGTTGCTTGTCAATTTTATTCTTTGACTCCTCCTGTATTTGCAGAGGCATTTTTCTATCTTGTCCATCGGTTTTCTTCTGGGGTCTTATATTTTTGTAGCTTTTATGTGGCCGCCCTCGACCCATTGCTAGGTGACTAGTTATTTGGGCAAGTCGGGGGATAATTATCCTAAGGTGTTTATCACTGTCAGTTATTAGGGGGGTTCATGCCTATTGGGTTGGTGGTTAGTTGTCTCATCGCATGGTCTGTGTCTTTGATTCTAGTTGCTTCCTCTGATAGAGGCGCTAGCAAGATGATGGTATGCTTGCTGTGTTTCCTAATGGCGGTATTATTTTTAATTCCTTGAGCTGGAGATAGTTGGTCGAAAATTCATCGTCGTCAAAGTCCTTGGGTAAAATTGAGGCTAAAAGCTACTCAAATACAAACTTTGGTGAGATGGGTGGTAAGGTTGTTAACTGGTGTTTATGTCTCTGTTATAATGCGACCCATGCCCTGTAACTCCTGCTCCACACCCCAATCAAAGGGAATTTAGGCCAGGAAGGGGCTGGGCATAAGGATTTGAAGGTGGCTGATCTGAATATGGAAAAACTTGTTAATGTTATGCAAACTCCCTCAACAGTATTAAAAATGTGTTTAAGGATTGTCTCATTTAACCATTTGTGAAGGGGTTAAATTGTCAAGTTTCATGTGCCTTTGATGAGGTAACTATGAGTTAATTATATTTTAAAAATCATAAACAGAAAATGAAATGCAATAAAATAACTCATAGTAATCACATAACACCCCTGCTGGGCTACATCTCCATGGACCTGCTTTAACTAGTTAGGCCCTCTTGGGATTATGAGTCAAAAGTCTAATTACAATCATCTGTGATGCTCCAATGGATTTTTTGACTGTTCTATTGGATTTAGAAGACATGAAAACCCCAAAGTGACTATCCAATCTCTGAATTTGGTTCACAAATCCTCTAGGCTTGACCTCCAACATTGGTGGCCATGGGCTTGTTTAATCTCCAAAGTGACAAAATAACCTTTAAATATGCTCTAACGCCTCTATAAACTATACCACTATATTCATAGCATCAAATACATCAAAAATTGACTATTCACTCACTGAAATTGGTCTTCAGTTGATCTGGGCATGGCCTTCCCTTCTGGTGGCCCTAGGCTTCAAAATTCTTCAACGTGCCAAAAACACTTGTATATGAGCTCCATTGCCTTTGCAAGTTGTTCCAATAGATTAAGAGCATGTCAATCTGCTAAGAATGACTATCCTTGAGGAAAAAATGGTCGAAAAGTGACTTAGTTTGACCAAAATAAATTTCCCCCAATTTCTCCTCCAAATCTGGAGAACTGGAGTTAACTCCGACTAAATTTAGTAAATCCGCCTAAGAAATGCACCTCTGCCAATTCTTCTGCTAATTAAGGAGATGTATTAATTAGTGTTAATCTCATCATTAGGTGGATAAGGACGTGCTTAAAATCTGCATTATGGAAGGCGTTGGAATGTGGTTTTTAAGGTGCGGTCTCATGGAGGAGGGTTGACCCTCCTCAGCTCCCACCGTCCGAGCTTGCAACACGTTCAATTACAAAATCGCCGCATAGATTTTCAAATTTGAAATCAACGCTGCAATAATAAAGACGCTCCATTATTGGGGAGTTCACAAGTTCAAACCCGACCTAAAACCCTCCTTACCATTTTTCACGGCTTAATAACCCCAAACCTTTGAACTTTATTGTATATCACTGTAATGTTTAAAGGAATGTTGTAGACTTTCGGTTGTAAAAACCTTTGTAATTTGTTTGAAAACCTTTGATTAATACATTGATTGCCTCCACCACATTTAATGAATATGCCTCCAACCATAATTTGAATATTTCATATTAAAACCATACTATATTTCCATTTTTCTATTTTTTCCAACGTATTGTTTTTAAAAAATGGAACTTTGACTTTTGGTTTTATAATTTAAATATGTGGAATTTAAATATTTAATAATATATAAAGTTTAAATTTAATAATTATATATATTGATAAAATAATATAATATATGATTATTTAAAAACTATATAAAATATTAATTATATATATAATATTAATCCAATTTTAATATATTAAAAAATATATTTTCTTGTACATAATAATTATGAACCTACATTCAATTTTAGAGGATATTGGGCGATTTTTACCTTCACAAACCAAACTAACGAATCTAATTGTGATACTTTTCACAGTCCCATTAGACTAAAAATTGAAGAAGATTCTCTCTAGATTCTCTGTATGCTGACTGGACTTCCATGTCATCAGTTGTACTTGTTTACAATTTTTATTTTTATTTTTTTAAATTTGCCCGTTCTAAACGACGATCAACATACCATAACTCCTTCATCCGAACTCAGTTTTCAACTAAACAAGTTGCGTTGGATTCCTTGTGATGGGTTGGTCGCTTTGAATGTAGTTTGGTGAAATTCTAAGCACTTTCATTTTTAATCTAATTTTTGTCCCTGATCTAGAGGGAGGTTGGGAAAGTGCTACCAGGCCTTAATGACACAGGTTTATACCAAACAACATATTATTCTTATGACATTCTTTCTCTGGAAGTTAGCAGTGTTGAATGTTGGCTCTTGGTGCACACAACCTTGCTAGACTTGCAGACGACGCTGGTAGCCTGCATTTGCTTGTCGGTATGTACCCAATTCACCTTTCATCACTACGATGAAAACAGTTTCAGAGTGTCGTTGCATGCATCGTAAAATTTACATCTTCTTGGATTATATCTTCTCTGTCTGTGATAGAGTCTGTAGTTGTATTCTTAAAATTCAAATTAGCCTGAGTTTGAGGAATGTAATCGAATTAGCTTGAGTTCTGAGGAATATAGCCATAACAAGTGGGGTCGCGGCATTGCCAGAGCCCTGAAAGGTCGAAGTAATTCCTAGTCTATTCAATTTCTGAATTTTTGTCTTATTTTGTAAACGTTTTTGGGGTTGGGTATCATGGAAAGGTCGTCGCTCATCCCTAGTCTCAATTGACAATGCAAGACCGTCAATCCTGGGAATGGGAAAATGCTCGTATGAAAATGCATGATGTTAATGTTGGAAGGGGTTTGGTCATGAGGTTGTCTGCTAGTCACCCTCATTTGTCTGTCCAAGTTTTACCACTTGTTTTGTCTACTAGTCACCCTCATTTGTTTGTCCAAGTTTTACCGCTTTTTTTCTCTGTCAATCATCCGCAGGAAGGACTTGGGGTATTTAGTTATATAGGGGGGCATGCTCTTCTGCCTTTAGGCTTAATTCGCCTTGTAAAGTACGTAAACAATATTAATGGATGAAGGCACCGTCCTAGCAGCTATAGGGAAGGTATCTTCGTCAATAGGTATCGCAAATGAAGCAAAAGGTCTAGAGAACAACAATGTTCCTCTTTTGAAATTACAAACCTGTCTACGTTTCATAGATTGTTCCTTAAATTTCTGGGTTATTGCCATTATTTTTCTATTACAGGGACTTTAACGATTCACCTTAGCCTTATTTTACTGTCGGAGCAAGATCCAAATGTGGTGAAAAAGAACAGGGGAAAAAAGGAAACCATAGACAAGGGCAAGGCAAAAGTCTCGAAACCACAAACCAAGCGAGGCAGACGCTCCAACAGATTGGACATCGAGACCTTCTTCCAGGCCTACCCAGAGGAGACACCCTGCTATCTAAAATCTCTTATTCATGGATGGGAAACTGATGCAAGAACCAAAATAGAAGAAGAGGAAGACACAGCTGGGGAAGAACTTAACTAGATCATCATAGAACCAGGTCAAACGTGGGGGGGAATTTCTCTGTTCCATTACTCTATCAGAACATACTAGATGATAAAATGCCTTCTTCTTAAGTAATTTATGTCAATTTAGGAAGTAAGGGGAGATCTCAGGGTAGCTACTACTCTGGTAGATATCAACAGAAATATCTAGAAAATGAACTGTCAGCACAACTAGTATGTGCGCCTCAGGAGAATTGAGAAGGAAATCCAATCCTTGCACCAGGTGGATATGCTTGGTTCCAGTGTCAAAGATCCAGCTCCGGTGGAGTCAGATGATGATTAGCCCATCTTAGCTAGTTTTATTATGTTAGTAGATAGTTTTTTTTGTCTCTAATAAGTAAATGTTAGGAAGCTCAAACATTGATATAAGTTACTTAAGGACAATTCGTACTAGACTCAGGAAGTATATGTTTTGGCTAGCGTTCAATGCACTCAGACGACCAACATACCTATTTTCGTACGAGTAAGTTGAAGCCTAATTTTATAATTACTACACCTGATTTTACAAATATATAGAAAATAGACAAGACCTACTAAGCTTACAAAAAAAAAATCCTACTTATTTGAGTCTCATTCCAAAAATGATGTTTTCAATTCCCAAAAAACTATGTTTTCAATTCCCAAATATTGTTGAACACCTAATCCTCCATGGGTAGGTGTGGAAGGCAAAAAGTCACAAAGGAGTCCAAGTGACCTTGGAAGATGAATCCAAGAGTCATACCATTGTATTATAAATGTACATCTATGTGTAATAAATAAGCAACAAATGTCTATATTTCTATGTGTGTGTTTATCTTTCCTCATACACCATGTGTGTGTTTAACATGGTATCGAAGTCATGATGAGTGACCTTCTTCCTCATTGTGAGTTTATGTGTTTATGTGTTAGGTTTTCTGCCTTGCATTGAATAGCACTGGTCTTTGTGCCAGACAGCCTATTGGTCTCTAACATTCCCCCCCCCCCCCTTCTTGGATTCTTCTCAAGTTGTCTTTAAAATTTATTATTCCTTCCACAGCTCCTGATCAAAGTTTTATCAGTTTTTAAACATTGGATAACTTAGTCGATTGATCGAATCCAATGCAATCTAAGCTGGTTTGCGCTCAGCGTTTTTCTTTCTAGTGGATCGCTTAGGATGAAATATTTTTCTGAGTATCTGCTTTTGTGTCTATATCTTTACGTTTATGTTTTCTGTTGGAAAACATAAACGTAAAGATATGAGATGGGAGGGAAGGGGGATATTCGTATAGTGAGTGAGTTGGGGGAGCGCATGTGTGGGAAATCAAGCGTGAGGGGGATTCGATGGGCTAGCAGGGTAGGCGGAGGGTGGGCGAGGTAGGTAGTTTATATTGCAGGGAGAAGGTGCGGTATTGCTGTGAGGGAGGTGCGCTATGAGGTATGAGAGAAGGGGGGTTTGCAGAATGTTGTGTGGAGGGACACGTAGAGTGTAGTGATAGGCAGTAAGTAAGGACAGTTTGAGTGGGAGATGGGAGTGCGTGGAGGCCGAGTTGAGTAGTGAGGCTATTGCAGGCGGTGGGTCGAGAGTGTGTGCGTGGGTAAGCGTTGAGATATGTGGAGTGTATAGTAGTGGTGTGGATAGAGCGTAGGGTTTGGGACTGTGGTGTGTATTGTAAAAAATGCAGGTTTGGAAAAAGGGAGAGGGGCCAAACGGCCTGAACTAGAAATTATTTTTTTATTTTTTAATTAAAACAACAGAGAATAGAGAGCAGAGTATTTTTTTATTTTTTTTCAAGCAGCAGAGGAGCAAAACTGAGACTCTAGACTTTAAAGCAGCAGCAGGAAATTTCTTCAGAAATGCAGGATTTCAAGTAGTAATACACCACAGAAAAATTTGCAGAGATTGCCAATAAAACTTCGAAATTTTTCCAGGAAAATGGACTTTAAAAATGCAGAATTCTCCAGAAAATTTTAGTAGTAAAACCCAGAAATTTTCCAGGAATCTTCGAATGAAAAACTCAGAAATTATTTCTCATTATTCCATTTTTTTTAATTAATTTTTAATTAAAAAAAAAAACAGCAGAGAGAGAGAGGAAAGAGAGAAAATTTGAAAAGCAGAAATGAAGAGAAAATGACATGGACAGATAGAAGAGAAAAGAGAAGTCTTGCATTTAATGATTTGTGGCATTGATTCGAAGAGTGATTTTTTGAAGAATTGACATTTGAAGACAAGTTTTCCATCATTGAAAACAACTATTTGAAGGGGGAAATTCAGCTGCCTTAAAGGCCTCTTGCACAAGTGTTTCAGCTACACATTTACAAATATTTTGCAGAGATATGTATTGAGCTGACATTGTATTTTGAGTGGAATTTGTAGCTTTTTCATAGTTGCAATCAATGTTTGAGTTGTTGGATTGTTTATTGCCCTCCCTTATTTGAGGAGCACACTTTGTACTTTGAGAGTTCTCTTGATTCATTTGTATTTGTTGCATCACATTGTAAATGGGTGCATTTTCGATTGAAGCCGACACCCTTTCATTTTTTGAGCCTAAGTTGTTGAAATGGCTAAAATCAATGGGGCATTAGAGTTGTTGAATAGCCTCATTCATTCCAATGTTGATGACATGATAGAAATGAGCAAGGATGCTCTTTGTAATATTCAGATTTGTTTACAAGATGCACATGAGAAGATTGAGTTTTTGCAGTTGGAATCTCAGCTTCAACAAGACGAACTTCACCAAAAGAGTCACCATTCTGAACCTGTTTCTGTTCAGAAGATTGAGAAAGACTCCCATCAGCAGCAAGTCAGCAAAGTTGCAGTTGATCCACATTCAATTCCTTGTACTAGAGCAAATGTACATACAGATGCAGCAGCTCAGCCTGCACTTCTCAAGCCCATCATCAAACCTTGGGAAGAGCTTGTCCACAACAAGCACCGAACTGGTCTTGGATATGACAAGGATGTGTCCTTTCATATTCCAGACTACACCAAGCCCATCATATTTCAGAGTGCCGAATTCCTGTATGACAGTTCACCTGCAACTGTTCCAGATCCTGTTCCGCTTTCACAACAGATTGAGAAATGCCAACAATGTGATCGAGTTGGCCATATGAAATATCATTGTTTTGATCTTCATCCATGCAAGCACTGTGGTCGGCACACCCATTCTTCAAACAGATGCTTCAGACACAAGCCTCCTGCAAGAACCAAGATTCATCTTGGATGGATCACTTCTTGGCAATGGGCATCAGCAGCCAAGAAGATGTTTAAGTCGCATGTCAGAACTTGTTCATGGATATTGAGCAAACTTGCAGTTGAGTTTTCGCCATCATCTCACCTTGTCCCTGACAGGGGGGAAAATGGTGGTCATGTACAAGCTTCGACGACAGATCAAGCGAGCCTGAGTCACAATATCTCATTCCATGTTCAGAGCTGTAGCTAGCAGTTCAAGCGAGCCTGAGCCACAATTCGTCATTCCGGATTCAGAGATGTAGCCATAGATACGGATGCCCATGAGCATACCTTCGGTTGGTGGATAACCTAAAACCATCATCTTTGGTGGGTGGATAACCTAAAACCATAATTTTCGGTTGGTGGATAACCTAAAACCATCATCTTTGGTTGGTGGACAACCTAAAACCACCATAGGTAGTAGACCTCCCTTCTTTTAGGTCGAAGGTCTCCCTTTTTTATGAGGGACAATTCCTATAGCAGAAGCTTTCAGCTTCTTGCCAGTTTTGGAAGAGTTCTGGGAACTGCAACAAGTTTTGCGTTCCAGTGTTGGTGGTCATCCTCAAACCACTTATTTTTTCCAACATTTCAGAGAGTTGATTCAGCCCAAGTGCTGCCATGTATACTTTGCAGATTTGTATTACAACTCTTTTCTTGGACTCACACATACCCCTTTGGATTAAGGGGGGATGTTGGAACACCTAATCCTACATGGGTAGGTGTGGAATGCAAAAAGTCACAATGGAGTCCAAGTGACCTTGGAAGATGAAACCAAGAGTCACACCATTTTACTATAAATGTACATCTTTGTATAATGGAAAATAAGAAAGCCTCACGCTTATCCTTCATTGTGTTGAGTCTCTTGTGTGTGTGTGTTCATCTTCCTCATACACCATGTGTGTGCTTCAATATGGTGTTTAACATTTTCTTTGAATGTCCTTTCTTGGAATAAAAGTTCATTATTTCCAAAAAATTTATGGTTTCAAGATCTCTGTTTTTTCCAATACCCATGGGATCAGGAAATATAGCAAGGGGCTTTCCCTTTTAGTGTTTTGGTCATGCATTCATGGTTGCAATATCGTAGACAGAGTAGAAATTAAAGCAATAGAAAGAAAATCCAAAAGAGATGTTGCTCTAACGTGACTGTTAATATCGGTACAACTCGCTTTGTCACTTTAGTTTGTTGTAGGAATAATCGCTCAAGAAGCTTTTCCTATTGAATTCAGAGAAAGGCAGTGGAGGTGAGAGATTTAATGGAGGCAATGGAGAGTGGGGATTGAATTATTTGGGTCCCGAGCCCCATGCCCCACCAAAACGCATAGCAAAAAGGAAAAGACAGACGCATCAGCCCGTGTATCGGTGGTGGGAACAGACGCAATAGAAGAGACCCTTCCATTGTGGGAGGTGAGTTGCGGGAGATGAAGCGTTTCACTAACCAACAGTGCTGAAAACGAAATTTTTTGGGCAAGTCTGCAGGCCCATAGCAGAGGGTCCCTTAGCCAAATTAAACATTTGAGTTTTCTAGGGGTTCCAGTTGCTCAAATCACTGCCTCGCCAGATCCCGCTTGCATCCTTAAAAAATAATTGTTGAATGAAAAGCACTTGTCTAAGTTCTTAGATTTCAACCATGCCACATTCAAATCAAAAGACCAAATTCACCAACGGAACAGGAACAACTATACCACAGATGTAATCCAAGGCAACAATTTAATCTTGCATTGAAGTTATTATATGCATTGGTTAATTGATATAGTGTGCTTGATCATGACATACGAATTGAGCCAATTCAATGCATATGTATGTATTAGTGGATTGAGTTGATATGTTGAATTTAGTGGCATATTCATGTTGTTTATAGTCATTGTAGAGTTTGTGTAGAAACATTTAAAAGGCAGTAAGTTGTAAAAAAAAAAAAAAATCTAGCCTAAGATATTAAGGTTGGAGGAAAGGGCTAGGATTGATGATGCAATGGAGTTGTTGAATAACCTCATTCATTCGACTGTTCATGATATGGTAAAATGAGCAAGAATTCTCTTTTTAATATTCAAATTTGTCTACAAAATGCACATGAAAAGATCAAGTTTCTGCAGCTTGAATCTCCGCTCCAACAAGAAGAATTAAAGCAAAAGAGTCATCATTCTGAACCTGTCTCTATTTAGAAAATTGAGAAGGACTCGCATCAGCAGCAAAGATATAAAGTTGCAGTCAATTCACATTCAGTTCCTTGTACAAGAGCAGATTTACATGCAAATGCAACAATTCAGTCTACACTTCCCAAGCCCATCATCAGACCTTGGGAAGAGCTTGTCCACAACAAGCACAGAACTGGACCTGGATATGAGAAGGATGTGTCCTTTCATATTCCGGACTACTCCAAGCCCATCAAATTTCAGAGTGTCGGATTTCTTTATGACAGTTCACCTGCAGCTGTTCCAGATCCTGCTGCTCTTCCAGAGCAACAACAACAACAAATTTTAAAATGCCAACACTGTGATCGAGTTGGCCATATATATATATAAAAGCTTTGGGACATCATTTGAGGGAGAGTGAGTGTCTTGGTTGGAGTAGTGAAAACAAGTAAGTTCAAGCGAACGAAGATGTGACCAAAGATGTGACCAAACTATTGTTGAACCATGGACTACATGGTATCTAATGGTATGAAAATGTCCTTATCCATGTTTGTATGAAAAATGTACTTATCCAGATGTGACCAAACTATTTTTTCGTTAACAAGATTTAACTATACATAAATATCAACCAAAATCTTTAAGAAAATACAATGCTTATTCTTGGGAATAATATAGTGTATAATGTACATATTTGTCATACAACAACCTGCTAAAGTCACCTTGACAAATTTCAGCCTTGAGTTTACCACAAATCCTAGGAGTGATACTAAATAAGATAATGATCATAAACTCCACAACCAATACTCACCACAACAGGAATGCTGAGCAAACTGCTTTGGCATGGTTTTATTTCTATGAAAATAGATATAAAAGTTTTTCAAGCTGAATATACAAAAACATCAAATGTGTGGGACTTGGATAAGATCATTTAAGGCTCGAAGCTCTCACTATCCTGCTCAACTAGAAATTTCCCATCAATTTATTGTATTGCTCACCCCAATTTATTTTATCGCTCACCCCAATGAAGCTGTCTTCAATCTTGATCCCGTAAAAGTGACTCCTTTTTGTCACTCAGTGCATGGGTTCCCTAGCAACATTATTCCTTTTACCTGCTAGTAATAATGGTAAGAGCAATAATTTTTTTAGTCACCTTGGTAAGAGCAATAATTTTTGTAGTCACTTTGATAGCTTTTTAGATATAACGTTTAAATTATAAAATCATATTGTGTCTTAGTTATTGTCAATATCAATCTAATTTTATTAATCATTTTATTGTTAAGTTTATTTTATTAATCATTTTATTGTTAAGTTTATTTTTATTGTTAGTTTTGAATTTTTAGGTTTTATGTTTTGCAAATCTGGAAACCATGATATTATTAAATAAAAATTAGAAAAAAAAATGTAAGCGAAATGGGTAGCACATCTCACCTGTGATGACTACCATTATATATTTTATTTTGGAGTCGGAGTTATCTTCTAAAGTAGACAAACCTTGAATTCACCAACAAATTTCTAAGCTCTACATGTGAAATCCTAAGCACACCCTTTGTGATCTCAGGCTTGGGCTTGAGAATAAAAATATCAATCCTTGAATGCTTCAAATCACCCAAGTCCTCATAAGTTTCTATTTTGGAGTAAAAAACACCAATGACATTGATTTTGGCCAAAGTTTTGATAGATTACAGGCACATCCAATCCATCAGATTGATTAAAAGAAGGATGCACAAAAGCGACATTACTCCATGATTAATCTACAAGAATTAAATATTTCCTTACACTCTAACTGAAGCTCCATCACATCTTTGCGTCACTGTTCCTAAATATTTTGTTCCTTCTTTTAAGATATCATAATATAGTATAATCATAATAAAATAATAAAAAGTAATTACATATTAAAAATTTGTATATAAATATTAAATTTTTTATTATAAATTCATTTTAAAATATTTAAATATATATAACAAAATAGTATTCTAATATTTTTATAGATTTATTTTTGATGCTGATGGTTAACATCCATTGAGACCAAACTTTGGTATATCATATCTAAAGAAATGAACTATTTAATTTGTTTTAAAATTGTACTAATATGCTGAAAGAGCTTGGAGAGAAGCGTCCCGAGCTAACTATAATTTTGACATGTTAAAAGGAAAGGAAGGCCGATATTGCAACAAAGATTATGAAACTGAGATCTAATGTGGATGTACGCGGGGCACTCTAAGAGGAAGTGATTTTCATCCTAAATGTTCATATTCTCACAGAGATGGCAGAGCCTTTCCACCCATGGTGTTGCAACAAATATTATGAAACTAAGATCTAATGTGGGTGTACGCAGGGCACTCTAAGAGGAAGTGATTTTCACCCTTAATGTTCATATTGTCATAAAGACGACAGATCCTTTCCACCCATGGTGTTTTATGAACTGCCCAACGACCCGTTTCACTATGGAGCTCATGAGTGTTCGTTTTTATCTTGGCTATATTAATTTTTTTCTTTGAGCTAGTTAAAATAGAGAGATACTTTTGATCTTCTAAAGTAGTGTTGATGACCTCTTTATAATATATTAATTTTCTTTTGGTCTCTAAATCATTCTCACACCACATTTTCTTTTTAAATTTAAAGGTAACAATATTATTAATATTATTAATATTTTGCAATGCAACATTTTCGTCAAACTAGACCTTAGTATCTTTATATCAACCTCATTTGAGCTTCAAGTGATTTTAATTGAAATTTAAAATTAACTTAAAAAATCTATTTTTTATATTCAAATGTTTTAAGATTAACTGATTATTAAAAAACATAATATTTATTACACAAAATTTTAATATTTATTATTAATATATAAGTATTCTTTATTTAAAGTTTTAAAAATCCTGAAAAAAGGAAAAATTCATTTAATGTTTCCCGGCACTAACCCTTTGTAAATAAAAAATGGTTAATAAAAATATAAAAAGAATTGAAAAATAACCATAGTTAATAGAGAACGTCAAAGTATACCAAAGGAACTCTAATTTAGTGATATTAGAAATAAAAAATGGTTAATAGTACTACCATAACGCTTAACCATATCAAGTTGAAAATGCCAAAGTATACAAAACGAACTCTAATTTAGTGGTATGAGAAATAAATAATGGTTAATAGTACTACCATAACGCATAACCATATTAAGTTGAAAATGCCAAAATATGTACTCGCAAATGTGTTTCGTATGCATCATTGAGTAAGTGTATTGAAAGTGTATTGGAACCGTTTAAAATTTAAAAGTTATTGGGAAAAACCGTCACCGAGTTTAAATTGGAGATAGTATTAGTTTAATTATTATGTACTGAGTTTTAATTTAGTAACTGTTTTTAAAGGTGTAAAGGTATATACAAGTAATAAAAGATTTGAAATATTATTTTACTATTCACTTTAATGTAAGTATTGTTAATCTTTTTTACGAGTGGAGAAAAATTGCTTCTAGATAAGAATATGTAGAAGTTATTTAGAGACGTTACAAAGGGGCATACAAATCTTTGAAGAGGACTCCACCTGTTAGATTTTAACCACTAATGAGTAGAATTAGAGTGCTATTAGGATTGAAGAAGGCATTTTCCATATTCTGAAAGACGTCATTGTATGTTCCTTAGGTACAATCCAGTATCAAAGCAAGAGGAATGGTAATGACAACAATGGAAGTGAAGCTCGGGTACAGTGACGATCTTCCAGAGGTGGAAAGAGAGACACTCTTCCAGGTAAAACAATCTAATTTTGTTATTCATTTTCTGGTTAAGTTCATTTTTGTGCTAGTTTTGAACTTCTAGGTTCTAAGTTTTCTAAATATGGGAACCATGATAATATAAAAATGTTTTTAGAGGAAAAAAAAAAGAAATTCAATAGGAGTTATCTTTTAAAGCAGACAATCTTGAATTCACCAACCAATTTCTAGGTCATAGGTGTGAAATCACAAGCATACTGTCTCTGCTCTTAGGCTTGGGTTTGCGAATAAAACTATCAAACATAGTAAAACTTATACTTAAAATATGATATAGGATTGATTGCATGTTTCTCAATTTCAATAGCCTCTCTAAGCTTCATGTGGTGGAAGTGATCAACCCTAGCAATGACTTTGGAATCCTCAATGCAGAGATGGTGCTTGGACTTCTCCGTGTGTTCATCTACAGCTGATGAGTGAGAGCGATTGGGTCTAATGTTAGCAGCATGCTCATGGATTCTCTATCTAATGGAGATACCAATTTCTCCAATGTAGGGGATCCGACAGAAACAACAAATCAAGTATGATGGTTGGAAATTAAGTAAAAGTTGGATTCTAGCATTTTCTTCTTGATTTTTCCCTCTGATTTCTGGTTCTTTATTTTTTTTCTCTTTTATTTATTGAGTTCTATTTAATTTAATTTAATTTCCAATAAAATTATATATAAAGTATCTATTATTATATTTTTCCCTTTTTATTCTTTATTTTTCTCAATAGGATTGATGACTTATTTTAATGAAATATCTCTAACTTCTTTTATATATATATATATATTATTAAAATCATTAATTTATTTTTTATGGTAATGTAACTGCTAGTTTATAAACAAGTACTATTTTAATTATTTTAATATCTAATTCTTAACTGTTAGTTTATAAGAAATTATTATTTTAATTATTTTAATATCTAATTTTTAATGGATGATTTTGGATCGTGATTATTTGTGTTATTTATTCTATAAATTTGATTGGTTTTTTCACCTTTGTCATGAGATAAACCACATTAGTTAATTCGAAACATCGACCCAATCTGGATTGTGATGAATATTTGTTATTTATTCTATAGAATTGATTGGTTTTTTCACCTTTGTCCTAAGATGAACCACATTATTTAATTTACATCGACTCAATTTTATAAATGTGATTAATCCTAAAAACATCCCATTTAAAATCTTTAATATCAAATAATAAGAAACTAAAAAAAGCCACTTATGCAAAAGAGAAAGATATATAAAAACGGAGTTGTCTATGGAGGCAAAAGAATTGCCCGGACGACCAAAGGTGTTCGAAATCTAGACAATTTTTTTTAAGAAATCTTGATATAACAGTGTTTGAATCATGTTTTTGATAGTAGAAATGTATTCAGCACCATCAAAAACCTCTAGGGAACCCAAAATATTGAATTTTAATAGCTATAACCTGTATTTACAAAAATCACTACCAGATTTTCTTAAAATTTTACGGAAATTCAAGGCAAAAAAAAAAAAATCTAATTAAACTACAACTATAAAAACTTAGATTTTGATGTCTAGTGCCTTATTCACAACCCATCAAAACTTCACCTATGTATATAACACTCTATACATAACACTCCCAAAATTAACTTTAATCCAACATGGATGGTATAAAAGGAAAATCATAGTGATGATTAACAACGTCTACTTGTAGAGACCATTGAATTAACAATAACGAAGAAATCAATGGTAACATTATGATGAATTGATCTTCGAAAGCATATTTAGCTTAAGAAATTAAATTAAATTAAATTATATATATATATATATATATATATATATATATATATTTTAACAATGGTATCTCGTTGCAAATTAAGATTGACCGTAAATAAAAAAATTCTAAAGAGAATGGTTCTGGTTTGCTAGATCACATTATAAAAAGTATGCTTCCCAACATGTGCGTGCGCAAGAGAGATTTTAGATCTTTTGAAAGAGAATGGTTTGAACCCCATGAACCCCCTGCGAAAACGTTTTGAAAATTGAAAACGGTTATATTTAAAATTTTGTAATCAATACTTCCATAAACCAGTCTCTTATACAAATATTTTGGGAGATTTTATTAATTTTTTTTATGGAATTTATATTTATTTTAATATTTCCTCAATATCAAGTTTAAGTTAGTGCCAAGGTTATATTATGATTTTCAAAGACCACATATCCCTGACGAAGCTCTCAAAGGTTACAGTAAGGGCTAACGTGTGCAATGAAAATTGTCTGGACATTTATATTTGATATATTTATAAGGCTTTTCAGCATGCAACTTAAATTTTCTAGAACACAAAGTGTCTTTGTAGACGTTAAGTAAAATTAGTGGAGAATAAAGGTTTGGAGCTTTGCAAGGTTTATAGGGTCGCTACATGGTAACCATGATAATAAGTGAGTTTGAAATGACTGACTTGGGGTTGTTAAGATATTTTTTTGGCATAGAAGTGAAGCAAACAAAAACTGACATTTTTATCTCTCAATAAAAGTATGCTGCAGACATTTTAGAGAGGTTTAATATGCAGAACAGCAAGCCAACACCAACTCCAACTGTCATGGGGTTGAAGTGGAGCAAGGAAGATTGTAGCAAAAATATCAATCCGACATTATACAAAAGTATGGTGGGCAGCCTAATGTATTTGACCACAACTAGGCCTAATATAATGTATATAGTGAGTTTGGTGTCGAGGTTCATGGAGACACCCAAGGAGACACATTGGCAAGCAACCATAATGATTTTAAAGTATGTCAATGGAACAAAAGAGTATGGCGTTTTGTACTCTGCAACTAATGATTTTAAGCTGGTTGGTTACACTGACAATGATTGGGCAGGAAGTGTTGATGACAAAAAGAACACATCAGGATATGTTTTTCATTTGGGTTCGGGAGCCATTTCATGGACTTCCAAGAAGCAGCCGATAGTGTCATTGTCAATAGTGGAAACTGAATATGTTGCCGCAACAGCGAGAGCGTGTCAACCAGTTTAGATGGGAATGATGTTGCAGGATTTATGTAATGAACAAGATGGAGCAACCACAATTTTCTGTGATAACAGTTCAGCAATTGCACTATTAAAGAATTCTGTTTTTCACAAGAGGATAAAGAACATTGATGCGAAATATCATTTCATAAGAGAATTGGTTAACAACAATGAGATTGTTTTGCAGCATTGCAGGTCAAAAGAACAATTTCCAGGCATCTTCACAAAGCCATTGGCATGTGAATAATTTTTTCATCTCAGAGATTGTTTAGGAATGGTCAATGGCAGCAGTTGCGATTAAGGGGGAGTGTTGGAGAATTAATCTCAACCACCGCATTAAATGAACTGGCAACAACCATACCTCAGTTAATTTTTTGCAGGATGCGGATTGAGTTTGCAGAGAAAGACAAGTTTTGAGCATAGTACATAACCCATTTCGCAACAGAGTTAAATAATTAAAGTCAAATATAATTTAATGCATGGTTAATAAATGTGTATGGGCAAATATTTATTCAGTAAGTGTTGTTTACTTCACGCAACTTCTATAATGTTCAGAAAATGATGGTTGCCCATATTATGTATTAAATTATGTCAGTCATGAATTAATTTTCTTAGATATATATGTTTAGATTTTACATGTAAGTTTTTAGATAGAGAGTGTTGTTTAATGTGGTAGATGTAAGTCTAGAAAGATAAGGGGAGAAAATTGTGGAACAAATTTTGGTGGGCGCGTGGAAACACAAGTTACAGGTTTTACTGTGTGTTACTCCGCAACCCTGGTGAATGTAATTCTTACTAAGAACAATATTTTTACTGGTGAAGGAGCCATAACCTCCATATGAATGTGTATGTTGTGTTTTGAATTATAATCTAAAGTTTGGTTAGTCGCAATTTGGTTCTAGAATTTTTCACTTATGTGTTTTACCGCAACACTCTGCTTTACTTTGTTTCACCGTGAGTAAAATTATTAGATTATATTTTCTCCTCTCTATAGTTCCGATTGCAATCTCTGCCACTCTGTATTGAAAATAGGATTCACATAATTTGATTTCCGCAACTGTATGGTATGGATTAAGTGAATTCTGCAACTCTATGTAAACTTTCGTAAATGTGTTGTCTGTGAACTCCGTGTGTTGAGGGAAAAGAATTTCCCCTGCCTTCTTCAAAATTTTGACATGGTATCAGAGCTTGCAAATTTTTAACATGGTATTAGAAGGGGTTTATAAATATCAATAAAAGGTAGTGTTTTTACTGAGGAATTCAAAGTTGTTTTGAGGAGCGTATTCTCCAGCAGTGAGAAATTTTTTACAAAGTGAGAAATTTTTACACAGTAAGAAAGTTTGTTTACATAGTGAAAATGGCAGCAACAAGCACAAGCTTGACTAATCCACAAATACCACAGTTTAATAAGAAAAATTACGACTATTGGGCTACAACAATGAAGGCTCTGTTTCTTTCACAAGACATTTGGAAATTGGTGGAGGGTGGATTCTAAGAACCAGCAGATGCACTAGCATACAATCCATTGACACAAGTAGAAAATGATGTGTTGAGAGAATAAGAAGAAGGAATCCAAAGCCCTCTTCTACATCTTTCATGCAGTGCATGAAAGTATTTTCCCAAGGGTTGCAGCAGCAATAAAGTCCAAGAAAGCACATGATACCCTATAGACAGCCTACCAAGGCATGACAAAGGTGAAGACAACAAAATTAAAAATGTTGAGAAGAGACTTTGAGACAATCTATATGAAAGAGTCTGAGAATGCAGAGTCATTTTTTACACATGTAATTGGGTTGGTTACCCAAATTAGGTCTCATAGCGAGACACTTGAGGAAAGGATAATTGTTGAGAAAGTTTTAAGAAGTCTACCAGCAAGGTTTGACGCCATATTTATGGCCATAGAAGAGACAAAATATCTCTCATAGTTTTGAGTGGATGATCTTCATGTATCACTGGTGTCTCATCAGCACAAACTGAAGAGAGAAAAAAATTCATCATTGGAGCATGCATTCAAGACACAAGTTTCATTTGGTCAAGGTCGAGGTCGAGGAAGATAAAATTAAAGAGGAAGAGGTAGAAGCCCACACAGAGGTGGAAGAAGCAACCCTTCAAGCTCAAGTGGAAGGGGCAGCAATCAAAATCCAACCCAAGGTCAAAGCCAAAATCAAGCACAAGGTCATAGGTATGATAAATCTCAAGTTCAATGTCATTATTGTAAGAAGTATGGTGTTTATGCAAATGAATGTAGAAAGAAGCAATATGACATAAGTAGAAAACCGAGTGCAAATTTCATAAAGGAAAATCAGAACCATGATAACATGTTTTTAGCTTGTAATGTAGCACAAGAAAAACAAGGAGATGTATGGTTCTTAGATTCAGGGTGTAGGAACCACATGACTGGAAGCATAGAAATGTTGTCCAATCTAGATGAAAGTGTGAAATCAGAAGTGACATTGGGGACTAATAGAAAGATCTCAGTCATGGGAAAGGGAAGAGTTGATATTCTTACAAAGAAGGGAGAGAAGAAGTTCATGTCAGATGTTTACTTTGTTCCTGCTTTGAAGCGCAACCTCATAAGCATTGGACAACTCATGCAAAAGGGCTACAATGTATTTTTTAAGAATGATGTATGCACAATCTTGGATAAGCCTTCAAGTAGGCAGCTGATTGCAAAAGTTCATATGACAAACAACAGAATGTTTCCTCTCAAGCTAAGATCAGATTTGAAGGAAGAAGGTGTTGTAGTAGTTGTCACACAAGAAAAATTTCAAGAAGAAATTAAAGATGAAAATTGGTTATGGCATATGAGATTTGGTCATTTCAAATTCAGAGGTTTGAATTTGTTGCATTGCATAGAAAATGCATGGTGAAGGGATTTCCACTCATAGAAAACTAGACAGCCTATGTGAAGGATGTATCTTGGGAAAACAACATAGAGAATCATTTTCAACAGGAAAGTCAATAAGCGCAAAGGCACCTTTGGAGATTTTCCACTTAGATTTATGTGGACCAATGAAAACGCCATCATTTGGTGGCAGCCATTATATTTTGACATTCATAGATGACTACATAAGGAAGACATGGGTATATTTCCTAAAACATAAAAGTGAAGTGTTTGACCACTTCTACCACTAAAAAGTTATTTTCGAGAAGCAAAGTGGACACTAAATCAAAGTGTTGAGGACTGATAGAGGTGGAGAATATATCTCAAGTGACTTCCTACGTTTTTGCAAGGAGCATGGAATTCTCAAGCAATTTATAACAAGGTATACACCTCAACAAAATGGTGTCGTGGAAAGAAAGAATAGGACCATTATGGAAATGGAAAGGAGTATGTTGAAGGCAAAGAATTTGCTAAATGATTATTGGGCGAAAGTTGTCTCTTGTGCAACGTATATTATTAATAGTTGTCCAACCAAAAGTGTCATGAATAGAGTTCCTAAAGATGCATGGAGTGGAAGAAAGAAACATGTCACTCACATGAGAGTGTTTGGGTGTGTGGCATATGCACATATCCCGAATGAGTTGAGGAAGAAGTTGGACAACAAGGGGGAGAAACTTATATTTGTTGGATATAGTGATGAATCCAAGGAATACAATCTCTACAATCCATCAACAAGGAAGGTAATAATTATCAACAAATATGTTCAATTCATAGAAGAGGAAGCATGGGATGGAAGTTTAGAGAAGACATTCAAAGTGAAGACATGTATGTCACATGAAGAAAAAAAGGAATTGACCGCAAGAAGTAATTCCTCAACAGTAACTCCTCCTCCACCTACACAATCTCAACAAAACAGTCAACATATGACACTGCAAAAAAAAATAGGACAACATTTCAGAACCAAGCAAGTTATTATCCAAGCGCACCACAAAGATCCGCAACTCCGTCTACTTCAAGCGCAACACCAAGCCCATCTTCTGCAAGCATAAGAGGACACAAATTCAGAAATTTAAGTGAAATATATCAGCAAGATGAAGATGATAGCAGCGCTGGTCTGAATTATTTATTTGCATTATTTTGTCATGTAGATGACCCGATACACTTTGAAGATGCAGTCAAAGAAGAGAAATGGGTTGCGGCAATGAATGAAGAAATAGCAGCAATAGAAAAGAACGACACATGGGAGTTAGTGGACCTTACGCAAGGTAAAGAAGTCATTGGAGTGAAGTAGGTCTATAAGATCAATAGCAACATTGAAGGAAAGATTGAAAGGCATAAAGCAAGGTTAGTTTTCAAAGGATACAAGAAGCAACATGGAAGAGACTATGCATAAACATTTGCGCTAGTCGCGAGGATGGAGACAGTGCATACAGTGTTGTCGATTGTCGCGCAACAGAGATGGAAAGTCTATCAAATGAACATAAAATCAGCGTACATGAATGGAGTGTTGGAAGGGGACATGTATGTTGCACAACCTTCTTGTTATGAGGCAGAAGGCCAAGAAGACAAGGTGTGTAGGTTGCGGAAATCTATTTATGGGTTGAAGCAAGCACCGTGTGCATGGTACAACATGATAGATGCCTACTTGAGGGAAAATGTGTTCAACAAATGTGACGGTGAACCCACTCTCTTCTTATTGTCTTTTTATATGTAGATGATTTTATTTTTATAGAGAGTGATGATTTTCTCATCGCTGATTTCAAATCAGTCATGAAAAGTGAGTTTGAAATGACTGACTTAGGGTTGTTAAGATATTTTTTGGGCATAGAATTGAAGCAAACAGAAAATGGAATTTTTATCTCTCAATCAAAGTATGTTGCAGACATTTTAGAGAGGTTTAATATGTAGAACAATAAGCCAACACCAACTCCAACTATAATGGGATTGAAGTTGAGCAAGCAATATTGTAGCAACAATGTCAATTCGACATTATACAAAAGTATGGCAGGCATCGTAATGTATTTGATCACAACTAGGCCTAATATAATGTATGTAGTGAGTTTGGTGTCGAGGTTCATTGAGACACCCAAGGAGACACATTGGAAAGAAGCCAAAAGGATTTTAAAGTATGCCAATGGGACAAAGGAGTATGCCATTTTATACTCTGCAACTGATGATTTTAAGCTGGTTGGTTACACTGACAGTGATTGGGCAGGAAGTGTTGATGACAGAAAGAGCACATTAGGATATGTTTTTCATTTGGGTTCGGGAGCCATTTCATGGGCTTCTAAGAAGCAGCCGATAGTGTCATTATCAACAACAGAAGTCGAATATGTCACTACAATAGCAGCAGTGTGTCAAACACTTCGGATGAGAATGATGTTGCGGGATTTATGTCATGAACAAGATGGAGCAACCACAATTTTTTGTGATAACAGTTCAACAATTGCAATATCAAAGAATTCTATTTTTCACAAGAGGATAAAGCACATTGATGCGAAATATCATTTCATAAGAGAATTAGTTAACAACACTAAGATTTTGTTGCAACATTGTAGGTCAGAAGAACAATTTGCAGACATCTTCACAAAGGAATTGGCACGTGAAAATTTTGTTTATCTTAGATATTGTTTGGGAATGGTCAATGGTGGTAGTTATGATTAAGGGGGAGTGTTAGAGAATTAATCTCAACCACCACGTTAAATGAACTGGAAGCAGCCATACCTCAGTTAATGTTTTGCAGGTTGTAGATTGAGTTTACAGAGAAGGACAAGTTCTGAGCATACTACATAACCCATTCCGCAACATAGTTAAATAATTAAAGTCAAATAGAATTTAATGCATGGTTAGTAAATGTGTATGGGAAAATATTTAATCTGCAAGTGTTGTTTACTTCGCGCAACTTCTTTAATGTTCATAAAATGATTTCTGCCCATACTATGTATTAAATTATGTCAGTCATGAATTAAATGTATTAGATATATATGTTTAGATTTTACATGTAAGTTTTTAGATAGAGAGTTTTGTTTAATGTGGCGCATGTAAGTTTGGAAAGACAAGGGGAGAAAATTGTGGAGCAAATTTTGGTGGGCACGTGAAAACACAAGTTACATGTTTTAATGTGTGTTACTCCACAACCCTGGTGAATTTAATTCTCAGGACGAACACTAGTTTTACTGGTGAAGGAGATGCAGCCTCCATATGAATGTGTATTTTATGATTTTAATTATAATCTAAAGTTTGTTTAAGTCGCAATTTGGTTCTGGAATTTTTCATGTATGTGTTTTACCGCAACACTATGTTTTACTCTGTTTCACTGTGAGTAAAATTATTAGATTATACTTGATCCTCTCTATAGTTACGATTTTAATATCAGCCACTCTATATTGAAAATATGATTCACATAATTTGATTTCTGCAACTGTATGGTATGGATTAAGTGAATTTCGTAACTCTGTGTAAACTTTCGTAAATGTATTGTCTTGGTTAAACTCATTTCCGCAACTTTGTGTGAACTCCATGTGTTGAGGGAAAATAATTTCCCTTGCCTCCTTTAAAATTTTGACATGGTATCAGAGCTTGCAAATTTTTAACATGGTATCAAATCAAGTTTAAAAATATTAGTAAAAGGTAGTGTTTTTACTGAGGAGTCCAAAGTTGTTTTGAGGAGCGTATTCTCCAGCTGTGAGAAAGTTTTTACATAGTGAGAAATTTTTACACAGTAAGAAAGTTTGTTTACACAGTGAAAATGGCAGCAACAAGCACAAGCTTGACTAATCCAAAAATATCATAGTTTAAAGGGAAAAATTACGACTATTGGGCTATAACAATGAAGGCTTTGTTTTCTTCACAATACATTTGGGAATTGGTGAAGAATGGATTCCAAGAACCAGCAGATGCAGTAGCATACAATGCATTGGCACAAGCAGAAAAGGATGTGTTGAGAGATAATAAGAAGAAGGAATCCAAATCCCTCTTCTACATCTTTCAAGCAGTGCATGAAAGTATTTTACCAAAGGTTGCAACAACAACAAAGTCCAAGAAAGCATGGGATATCCTACAAACAGCCTACCAAGGCATGGCAAAGGTGACGACAAAAAAATTTAAAATGTTGAGAAGAGACTTTGAGACAATATGTATGAAAGAGTCTAATAATGTAGACTCATTTTTTACACATGTAATTGGTTTGGTTACCCAAATCAGGTCTCATGTTGAGACACCTGAGGAAAGGAGAATTGTTGAGAAAGTTTTAAGAATTCTAACAACAAGGTTTGACGCCATAGTTGTGGCCATAGAAGAGAAAAAATATCTCTCACAGTTTTCAGTGGATGAGCTTCATGCATCACTGATGTCTCATGAGCACAGACTGAACAGAGGAACAAACTCATCATTGGAGCATGCATTCAAGACACAAGTTTCATTTGGTTATGGTAGAGATTGAAGAAGATCAAATTACAGAGGAAGAGATAGAAGCCCATACAGAGGTGGAAGAAGCAGCCCTTCAAGCTCAAGTAAAGATAAATAAAAGTAAAGATGAAAATCGATTTATAGCCATATAAAATGGATGTTGATAAAAACAAAGTAGCCCAGCATTGTCAATTGGGTGTGGCTGTATCTCAAGAGTTGTTATCCTCCCCATTCCAGATTCAGACATACTTGATCTCTTCGTGAGAGAGAGAGAATATAATTTTTGACTTTTTCTTCAACATTAAAGATTCTGGTTTACGTTGGGTACCATCTTCGGAAATTTTCTCACATACAAGGTCACTTCGTAATATTTCCAGGGAAATGCATTACCACCCAGTACTCGGTAATATTTCTGGGGAAATGCATTACCAACCAAAAAAAACATCCAAGCACTATAAAGAAGTAATGATCACAACTAGGAAAAATTAATATAAAAAAGAAAAAGAAAAAACACACAACTAAAAAGCTTCAATGTTGCCATCAGTAATATAACTAGTCGATCTACATTTAAAAAAAAAAAAAAAATCTAAATAAAGATCAACAAAAATATTTTCTTAGCTAAGTTCCTCTTAAAGGAAGTCAACTTAGATCCAGCTCTGCAATACACAGAAGAATTGGGTGACAACTGTCTCTTTATAATTCAAATTAAATATAACAAACAAATATAAAACATGCAATCAACCCTATACTTATATTTACAATCGTAGGGTACTCTAATGTAAACAACCTAAGTATGACGCCAAACTATTGAAAATTATTATAAACGTGTCAAAGAGAAGTGTGACTGAAGAACGATCCTCATGAAGATTCAGGAAGTGGCAATTACTATTTTTGTATGAATCCTATGCTCTTCGTTACTTGCAATAGTCATCCCTTTCAACTTTTGAAGAAATTAGGGAATAAAGGTGGATAAACGATATTCATCTCTCTCCACTTCAAAAATTGGGAGTACATGAGAACAAATGATTCTTAGCCTTCTGAATTCAATTTTATTGATACAATTGAATATATATTGAAATAATTAATGTTTATTTGAATATGGCAGTAGAGCTTAGAGCTTAGATCGGAAGTTGTAGATGTTGATCTTGCAAAGTTCATTATTGATGGTCAAAATGAGGTGTACTTTAAATGAGTCTTAAGGTAAGCTCGAAGATGTGGAGAGAGATCAATCGAAGTCAGAGGACTGCGGAGTGGGTAGAGTTGCTGATGAAGACCAATGAGACTAAGATCTTTTTTTTTTATATAATAAGTGTTATAATATGTATGTAAGAATTAAGAGGGGGTGTTGGAAGATAATTCTTCCATACTCATATTAGAATTAGTTGCAGATTTGTAGGAGGATGTTGAGAGAATATCTCAACTTCGCTACTTATTATTAGAGTTAGTTGGATATCACCAGCACCATTGTAATATATTAGTGTGATTTGTGGTAATGTAATAAAATTGTTTCTTTGTGTGTGTATTTCTATTTTTTAACTAAGAGACCGCAGGGTGGTGGAACTAGCCATTCAGATATGCAAAATTTTCCAATTGTGCAACTATTCTGCTGGATTTGGTTGGTCATGCTCTATAAATCATACCAATAGCCTTTGTGGGCTTTACTGTTTTGTTTTTTTTAGTTCAGTTTGAGAGATAAATGTTAGGATATTCTGACACATAGGAAATAGTTAAGAATAACTTAGTCTAGTGTAGAGTTAGGTAACGTGTGTTTCTTTACTATGTACATTTGTAACTTATAATCTGACAGTCACAATTTGTAGTGATCCGATGGTTCAATCTCTCCTCAGTATTAACGACACTTGATCTATATCTTAACACCCAATTGGTTCATGATCTCTATTTAAAGAGCATTGAGGGTCATTTTTCCGGTAACCATTTATGAGAGAAACATATGTAATCTTTCTTTTTATATTAATAAATTTCTTGAAATGGCCGCGTTGGCTCAGGTTGTGGACTATTTCCCTCTTCGAGGGTTTTAACCACGTGATAATACTGGTGTACTGATTTTTGATTTGTTTGTGAGCGGTGACCTTTGGTTTTTTATCTAAGGAACTTAGCCTGTAAATTCCTACAAGAAAAATTATTAATTTGACTCATTATCTTCATTTATTTCATCATGTTTTTTTTATTATCTTTTATCTAAGCATATGTGTTATGGTTAAGTTCAATTATCTATTGGGACTGCGCATGGAGGGCTTATTTTAGTTTGGTAAGTATGGTTTGAGAAGCTTTGAAACATTTGAATTCCTTGTTTTTCAGTGATCAAACATATTTGGATTCCACGTGAATTATATATTGAATTCAGATTAAGATCTTGTAAAATATAGTATTTATGTTTGTTTGTATGGTTTGTTTGAAGAAAGTTTTGGGATGTGTTATGGAGTGAATGTACTTTAATATCATTGGTTTTGTTTGGGGATTTGGCCTATTTGGATTATGGTACGCCTGAGACACACAAGGCGGAAGGGGTAGAAGGACAACCTTAAGCATTTATTTCTACAAAATTTTGTAGCTATGTATAGGTTTTAACAACATTTGGTTAGTTGTGCTCTGTAAAATGCATCGATCAACATTATGTATATTTATTTGGTTTTGTTTTTCTGTTTTTTTTTTTGTCTAAGTATTGTGTTTGTTGTTGTTGTTGTTTTTTTTCTTTTTTTCTTTTTTCTGAGCCCAACTTAGGAGAAAAGAGTTTTCTCTATAAATTATAAGAGGTTTTGATTTCAATTCAGAGGAAATTTGTAGTCTTTTTGACATCTTGACAGAAAATAAATATGGACTTCATCATGAGAAAAATGGAAGAGGGCTTTTCCAAGCTGAAGGAGAGCAGGCTTTGTGAAGCTGAAAGGGGAGAAATTTGAGTGCATGACTTCGTCATGGGAAAAATGGAAGGGGGCTTTTCCAGGATGAAGGAGAGAAGGCTTTGCAAAGTTGAAGTGGAAGGCATTTGAGTGCATGACTTGATCATGGGAAAAATGGAAGGGGTATTTTCGAAGTTGAAGGAGAGTAACTTTGCAAAGCTGAAGGGGGAGGAATTTGAGTACTGCATGCAAAGATACATAAATACTCCACTCTCGGCAGGCTACTCGAGTGATACTCAACTGTCGTAAGGGACAAACGCGAAATGTATTGTGGAAGTCGATTTGCACGGACTCGGTGGTGGCATGAACATTTCTAGTCATGTGCCATGAACATTTACCTAACATTTGTGAAGGGACCTCTGCCTAGCCCAAATTTTTCCACGTGTTAGAGATTTTTCACCCAAATTCTTCCACCTGGCAGATATTTTCTATGGAATTTCCCAGGTTTTCATTCAATGGAGAAGGATGAAAATCAAGATTCGTGATTGGTTGGAGTGAACAGTGTCTACTCACCCCAAGTTCTCGGATAGCCACTTGAAATTGAAAGTTGGAAACTAGTTGTTAAGAATTAATATTATTGAATTAAAAAATAGATTACATGGAATAAAAAGAAAGTGTTTAATGTTAACTAATGGTCCTTAAATACTTAATAGATAGAAATAATATTAATTAGGCAATAAATAAATATTAAAATAGATAAATAAATTCCCATTTAATTATAGATTGATAACTACTTGTCATGTAATAGATGCTAGACATTAGAGGTTATGATTAGTTTTAGTTAATGATTAAATATTTATTCTATTGATTAATTAATTAATAGGATAGGTTAAGTTAGATGGATCAAGGAAAATTTATTATTGTTATTATAAATAGGAAGGACAAAATGAAATAATTGGAGGAAAATAAATATGGTTAAATTCGTTAAAAATAAATAAATGAATCAAACGAAAAATATAAGAGGGTAATTAAGGAAAGAGGGCAGGGACCCAAATTCTGCTTAATTTCCAAGCATCATCCCTATTGAGATCGATTACATTTTTCTCAATCTCATTGGCTTCTCTCAATTTCCTATGATGGAAGTGATCAACCCTAGCGATTATCTAGGAATCCTCAAGGCAAACATGGTGCTTAAATTTCTTTTCATGCTCAACTAAAGTTGATGAGTGGGAACCCTAGAAAATTTTAGAGGCTAATGTTCGCAAGTGGGTTAATTTTCCATGATTTTTTCAAAAAAGGATTCACCAATTTACATTTTTTTATAAAAAAGATTCGCCCAAATTTTATAATATAAAATTATTTTACCTTAAAAATCACCAACATTATATAGAGAGTATATATAAAATCATTATAAATTTGAATAATTTTGCAAATACATCAATAAAAAAATTATAGTTTTCATATTAGGGACTATTTAAGATTCGTCAATATTCTAAACTTGAAGATAATTTTCCATCCTTAAAATTTTCCCTAGCAGGAAGGAATGGTTGTGCCTCATGTCTGCTCCATGTTCTTGGATTCTCTGGTTTATAGAGTGACCAATTCCCCTAATGTAGGATATCCCACATGAACAAAGGATAGAGTAAACGCACTTCATGTCTTTAGGGTTCACAATGTCTTTAACAGACCTAAAAGGGTTTCTGATGGTATTAAGGGGTTTGAATTAAAAGAAACATTTATATGTACATGAAATTAAAGAAAAATAAGTGATTAAAAGAGAATTTAAATTTAAAAATTAAAAATGGTAGAAATATTCTTAAATGAAGAGAAAAATAGAGGATTCTTTTAGTGACAACTGAAATATGATGGTTTTCTCCCTGTGGGTTCTATAGTGTTTATCAAAGCTTGAGTTTTCCATGTTGATTGACTTTAGTGGAGTGAAAAAATGGGGACAATTTCAATAAATTTCTTGAAAATTTTATGTAACGAGATCATAATTTCATCTAATGGCCAAATTTTGGCTGGAATCTAGCTCTAATTTTTTCAAAATTAAATTATGGTAGTGTTTGAATTTTTTTACGGTGGAAATTACATTACCATTAAAAATATGGAAATACCTAAAATCTTAAAATTTAACAACTATTACTCAAATTCCAAACTATTAAAAACATTTCCTTTCATTTGTATGGCCAGGCCCCACCACTCCCTTGTCGAAAAATGAGTTGTTTGGTGAGAGTCACTGTCGTAATAAAGAGAATCGACATAATTGTGTTGTCATGTACCCTCCTCCAAAGCCCATGAAATGATCCGTATTTATTTTATCACTGCATAATTTTTTGAAAGTAAGAACATGGCTATTAGAATTTGGTTTTATTTTCATTAGTGATATCGATATCTGGTCTTGATGATGAACCGCAATAGTTGGTTCGAAACGCATCGACGATATTTTTCGTATGTGATTTTTACTGAAATATTTTTTTTCATGATTTTAAAGTTTGTTTAAATGTAGTTAATATATTTATTTCCATATCTTAGATGGTAAACATCTTTCTCAAAAACTAAGTTATAAAAATATATATCTTTACAAATGAAGGAAAATAATTATACAAAATTTTAGAGCTATAAATATTCTTCAACCATGTATATTGGTAAGTTTTACTTCAATTTTACAACCGACTCACATTTCAATTTTCTTCCCTCTTGTGAAAGACTACTACCGTATCACGGTACCACCCACCATGGTCAGGGGGGTAACGTTGTGTGAGTGAATCGATAGAAATGATTCTTCAATTTACTGAAACTTTTGTTTCTTTTTCCATTGGCACAAACCCACTCAATCATGGAAAAATAACATGTCGTTTCCAATGGGGACTTCTTCACATTGGATCCAAATGAATTACTCTCCAACTGGATGTCGAAAAACCTGGAGAATATATACTCATGGTATGACATTCATTGCAGGCCACATACCAAAAGATTCTTCACCATTGACTTTCCCTTTTCTTGGTTGGAAGGTACCCTTTCAGAGTCTCTCAACAATCTCTCACTGTTGCACACTTTCACTATTTCTAATAATGCATTCAGTCAAAGAATTACACCCTAGTCTGGTCAGCTTAAAGTGTTGTGAGCACTTGACTTTAGCTATGAGAGATGCTTCTATTATTGTGCATGGACTAGTAATTGTTATAGTATTGGTCCCACACATCCATCGAAACATAACAATAAAACATAAATACATAATATTAAGTTATATAAGTTATTCAAATACGCCCAAAATTGGCCCAAATATTGATTGGGCTTACAATTGTCCAACAGTAGCCTTTAATATCACAAAATAACAAGACATCATGTCCCAAGTACCTCCATATATGTTTTAGAAAACAAGAAAAAATTAACAAGCAAAACTTCCATCCCATACTATCCAACAGGACACATATCACATCATACCAACCCCAATAAGTAGAAATTGGAGCAGCTATGAGAAAATTCCATTGCTACCTACACAAGAATAGAGAATGAATGTATCATCCATAATTTCATATATGTTCAACAATAAATGACACCAACAAAAAAGATTTAGGAATTAAACACATGATTCAAGAATTAAACACGGGAGTACACAAAGGAAAGCACAAGGATCAACCATAAGAGTTTATCAGCCATTGTATGAAATCCAAATCAATCCATAACACACATTTGAATTTGGAAAAATAAATCCATGTCAATCCTCCATTCCAATCAAATTCAACAACAAAAATATATAAAACCACCTCATAATATCTTCATAAAATTTCATTGTACCCATATGCAACTGAATTCACTCCATCAGAGACTGCACATTGTAATCAGGTTTAAATTTTTCAAGTTTTTTCTTTCTATTTTTTTAAATCTTCCATTATTTTAATGTATAAACTTCAATTTTTTTCCTTTATTTCTTTATGTTATTTTTAAGCTTCCGAATCTTCCATTAATTTTTAACATATGAGAATATTGTGTGCGCTATTTAGCTACTATGTGTGAAATTGAAGAATTGTAGACAAAAAACATAGCATCTGAGTCAACATAGAACAAATAGCATCTTGTTTTCCTTCTTTCTAGTGCACCAATTCTGAAGTAGAAATACCAACACAAATGCATCCTTCTTTCAAATCATAGTGATACGAATGCATATTCCAGTTTGATAACATAAATCAAACATCCAGAACATAAAATTAATATTATCCACACACAAAAGCCGAAGCCACACCATTGAAGACTAGAAACGAAAAAAGTAGAAACATGGGATTGCAAATCATGTCTAGTGCAATATATAGTAGAAAAATCTGACAGTGTTCACTTCCATAAAAGACTATTATTCACATCCAAACTTATTCACCAACTAGTGGTAGCAACAAATTTATGTATATTATGTTATCACTCCACCAGATTCCCAAGGCTGAGGAAGGAATCCCAACAGAGGTAACCACAAACCAAGCTTTTGACTTGGTTTCTAGCCCTACCAAGTCGGAGAGGGACCTCTCCACAAAAATCACAACGAAGAGGGCTGGATGAAAATGTTTTAGGCTAGCTATGAAATGCAAGGGTTTGTTTGTTTTGATTTTGGGGTTTGGCTCACTGAATGAGGATTAGGTCAAGGGGACTAGATTAGGGCCAATGAGATGGAATTGCAGTCCATTCAATGGGGCAAGGTAGGTAGAATGATCAACACTTGAAAGTGAATTGGTGAGATGGTTTAAGACTGTTGAAGATCTAGAAAGAGCATAGGGGATGAGTTCTTCCTAAACTGAAGAAAATGGACATATTATGAAAAGTTTCGCAAAACAGAGCATGAAAAACATGTATTTTGAATTTCTACTTGAAATTTAACATATAATAAACATGAAAAGGTTTATGAGCTTAGAAAACATTCATACAAGTTTTCACAAAGAATAAAATATGTCAAACATTCATACCACATGAATCCCAAGGAAATAGCTGCAATTTTTCATTAATATCCAGGCCAAACTGTTTCTTGATCAATACACTAACATTCAAACTAATGCCAACCTTTGACTCCTCTCAAGACCTGAGCTAAATAGACCCCAAAAACACCTCCACTCATCCATATGGGTTGAATCCATGATTTGAGGGAGATATTACACAAAAATCTGAATTAATAGCTAGAGTATAGGATGAGAAAAGTAACTCAATCCTATCTCTAATGAACTGATTCATTACACCTCAATTGATTGACTTACCTAATGTATTTACCCTATATAAAAGTAAAAACATGATATTTACATACATATTGACCATTTACATAAGTAATTTCTCATTTACCAAGGTAAAAAGTCAAACTGGAGTGAAACTAAAAAAATTGATGAAGACTGTGTAAAATGCAATTTGCTTTTCAAATGCGCAGCGTCTAGGCAAAAAAAATGACCTTTGTTCAAGGCTGGTTTTGAGTGCCTTCCCGATGTCCAAATTAGCTCCATGATAGCTCATTAGAAATATCTCCGAGTCTATTTTCTAAAAATACCTCCAGTTTTCAAAATGGTGCTCATTTGCCCTATCAAAAACCTGTTCTCCCAAGACTGGTAAACACGCAATAACCAAACATATTTGGAGGCAGAAACATGAAAATTTGATTGTTTTTGGCACTTTTTATGGAATAGTTCTCCCCAAAAATCTATGAAAGGTTGATGTCCTCATAAATATGAACATGTTGGTGGTGGCCATTTGTCTTTTGGAGGTTCCAAAAAATAGAGTAGCATCTAGTTCGCTGCGCCTTTGGAAAGTTTTCTGTGTGCAAAAATACTTTAAAACACAGAAATGAACAAAAGTGAAAAGTGTGCCAAAATTTTGTCAAAATGGCGAGGGTACTTTCTCATCAAGTGCTTGAGGCATGGAGTGACACCTCAACATGTATATCTAACTTCTCTTTCTCTCATTGCTTGGTAAAATTTCAATTTTAGCATTGGCTCTTTTGAGCTTGGCCAATACAATTCTCTCTTTCTGTGCATGAATTTTAACCCTTTTCCTCAACAAGTCATTGTACTTGTTGGCCTTCTCTAGTAACTTCTCCAAATGTATATTGGCTCTATCAAGCCATGGTTCTCTGTCCTTGCTAATTTCTAGGGCAAGTTGTTCATTTAAGGTAAGCTGGTCTACTAGCTCAGCTTCCCTTTGTCTCTCAAGGGCTAGAGCTCTTTTCAGCCCTCTAGTCCTTGGTCTCTGTCTTGGAGGCTGATCCTCCTCATCATCAGGTTCACCAAACCTTTCCAATGTTTCCTCAAGAAAGGCTTTAGCCTTTTCTGCCTCTCTTTGTGCTTTGATACACTTCAACTCATTGATGGCCTGCTTGGTCTTTAGCTGCTGATTTTCTTGCTCAAGGAAGTCGATCACATACTTAGCCCTCTCAATATTAGTCTGAAGTTCACTAATATTTTCCTCTTTGCCTTTAATTAATGCATTGATGATTTTGCCTTCATCTTCCTCACTAGAAATTTTTTTCTCCTCTTCTTCCATGGTTGGTTTCAAAACCATATGGATATGATGAAATGAAATGAAAGTGTATGAAGTGAAGAGTGGTGTGAGGAAAGGGAGGAGATAGGAATATGGAAGGGAGCCTAGGTAAAAGAAACCCTAGGCTTAGGGTAAATAGGGAAGATATTATTTAAGGAATGGGGATAGGGAAAAGGGATGTGAGGGAGAATGTGTGAAAGTTAGGGATTAGGTTTAGGGAATCAATTAGATTTTGATAAGAACTAGGGTTTTTTACTTTTAGAAATAGGTTTTGAATTGACTATGAAGCACCACAATAAAAAAATGAGATGATGGCTTGGTTATTTACTGGTAAATTAAGCTTGAAGAACCCTTTTGCAAAGATTGAGCATCAATTTGGTGGAATGAAATGCTAATATAGGCTTTTGACACTTCCTGGGTGAACGTGCAGCGTCCCTCCTGAACGCGCAACACCCTTCCTGAATGTGCATCGCCAGTTCAACACCTTTTTGGAGGCCTTATCGACGTCCAAATTGAGCCCAAGATAGCGCGTTGGAAATATTATCCTGTCTACTTTCCAAATAGAGCTTTCCTTTTCTTATTGCAGTTGATTTTCCTTGTTAAAAATTGATTTTCCCAATACTGGTCAGAAAGTGTTGAATGAGGGTGCAGAAATGTAGAGTGTTGTTGCAGGAAAATTTTGGAGGTCTTACACAACTCCAAATTGAGATCCTAATAGCTCATTGGAAATATATATTTTTATAGTTATCATTTGAATTATCAAGAAAGTGATTTGGACACTCCAACTATAATAAAACTTGATTTTCCCAAGGTCACTCCAAAAGTGCAGCAACTCTCCCGTGGCACTTGTATTTTTTACATTTCTCTGAAACCATGACACTTGTGAAAAAACAAAATGAGGTTTTTCTTCCTTGGCCTATGATGGAAAAAAATCTCTCTCACTTTTTTCAAAATCATATCTTTTTGGTCAGAAACATAGTTTGAAGAAAAATCGACCCTATGAGTGGCAAATGACTTGACTTTTGGAATGACTTCTCAAATAATGATGGAGACATGATGTTTATGCACTGAAATGGCCTCATAATTACTAATATTACCTACCTTATGGTTCCTCTACTGAAATGTCTCGTTTCCATATCAAAACCTAGCTCAGTGGGAGAGGAAATTAAGGTTTAGTGCTTGTGAACAATGATGACTTGGGCACCTTTGGGAAAAGACAACTCCCTTTGAAATTTGATCAATTGATGAACTAAAAACTCTTTCACTTTGAAATTTTATGTCTTGGCAAGTGGAACTCTAAGTTGGTAGCCTTTGGGAGACTGAATACTTATTACATTTGAATTGACATAAAATTACATGAATAAATCAAAATTACATCTTGGAATGAAACTCACACTTGAAATCAAATTACAACTTTGGAAACGGTCTTGGAGGTCATCTTTACATGGTAAAGATACATTATTGGGATCAATATCATACTTTTCTAACCTTATGAAAATGAAATGGTGCATTTTTGGACTTTGAAAAATAAAACCCTAATGACCTAATGGGACTTTTAAGACTTTATCTTCATGATTGACTTTGACTGAGACAAATCATGGTTAAAAAGAGAATTTTCATAGGTGTTATTATGCTCAAGGAGACATGGGAGTGAGTCAGCAAATAGGGTTCTCTGAAGGAGAGTGAATTTTTATTGAGGAAAGCTACCATCAGTGAAAGAATTTTTAGCATGACCTAATGCAATGATATAAAAATTTTAGAATGAGACACCTAAAATGAGAAATGATGAAATGAATCGATCACTGGTGGCAGAATGCATATTCTAACTCTAACATATTCTAATATATATATTTCCCTCCTCTCCTATGGCTGCCATACCTATGAAATAACTTTGATTTCACGCCCCCTTCTCATACCCAATTTTCTCTCTCCTTAATTTCCAAAAAAGTTCTTGTTCTTTCAAAAAAAAAAATTTCTTGTTCTTAAGTAATTTCACTTGTTCTTGCTTGAAATCAATGAGACAACTGCCACATATATATGCCAAATTACTATTCATTTTTTCATTATTTTTCTAAAATACCCCTCTTCTTTAGCCACTTACAGATCTCATTATTCAGTTTCTTTATATTTTGGGAGAATTGTTCCATAGGTGACAATTTGTTGGATCCATCTATATGCTTCCATAAAAAAACAACTAGAATTTTGAAATTGTTATCATGTAGATAATTCAAGTTAAACCTAAAGGGGAAATGACAAATTCACCTCTCCCAGATACAACATAATTGGCTTATGGTCAGAGACCACTAGTAGAAAATGATGAAATTAGTGACTAGGTGACCAAAAACGTTAGTCACTGCAATTATTTCAAGTGAATTACTACTAAATTTGAGCAATTTTAAGTGACCGAACTAAAAATTACTAAGTTAAATGACTAATTTAGTAGCTAACACAACCCTAGTTGAAGTGTTTTAAGGTGTCACAGTCCTTTTAGGGAGACTATCCCTTGTTTTGGGCCTGAATATACCCTAAACTGGAACCATGGAGGGAAGTGCATACTTGAGAGCACAACCACAACAATAAGGAGTAATTCTGGACCATTTTTTTAGGTAGTTGGGGACTTTGGTTGGTGCCATAACTAGTCCCAGAAATGCAATGTTGGTAAGAACAACAATGTTTGGTATGTTTTTGGTCATATTTTGGTGAATGGATTTGGATAAGTGTTGCAGCCTGTGGGAGCCATGTATTGGAATTGTCTTGAGTGAGAAGAAAATTGAATTAGGAGTAGATTACGCAGTGTAGTATTGGGTGCCGTCGATCTGGTGGAGGGCATTGTGTTGGCCACCTGAAGAAGCCCTAGATGAGTTATCTTGAAGAGGAGAAGAGGAGCTAAATGTTGGGTGAAGTTTGGTGCCGAAGTGCAACACCTTGATGGAAAAAGGTGGCTGCCAGTATGCTAGTTTGGAGCTAGGGAATTAGGCCTACCCAAAGAGAAGATTGGATCATCCCATGCACACTCTATAAGAGTGATCTGAATGGAATGTATTATTTTTTCTGTGTTAAGCATCCAAACAGTAATTAAATTGTGTGCATAAGGTTCTCTAAAATTTGCAGGTGAAACAAATGGTTTTAACTTAGTTAAACATATTTCTGTGTGAGGTTAAAGCATGTAAATTTCTTGTATAACACTGTACAATAGTAAATAATAGATAAATAAACATGACATGTAACAATACTCAGCAAGTTTGATGAAGTAGTTCACCCCTCCTGGGCTACATCTGCTAGTCTAGCTCCCAATGGCATGTCTCTCATATCTTATTGCTCAAAAATGGTAAGTACATGTGAATAAAATCCTCACATAGCTATGATCTCTATAAAAACAGCTCCAGAATGCTTGAATTAGCCAGGAATGACTATTCATTTGTAGAAAACAGAGAATGGATGCTTAAAACACTAAAAACACCCTAGTGGCCCTAGTGGCTCCTTGACCTCTCCTGAAGAAAAATCTGCACAAGATGACCTTTGATGGCTTTGAAAACTCTGCCAATGTGTTTTAAATGTTGATAATACACAAAATTGACTATTCATTCCTCAAAATTGGTCGAATATCCAAGGTGTTATGACCCAAACTGTAAACTTCCCAATGTGAAACTCCACTAATTGTGGAGGAACTCCAGATAAGTCTAACAAAACTGGCAACGATGCTAAAATTAGGGGGTCCACCAGTGGAACCGCTGGTCGGATTGGTGGTTAAGTTTAATGCTTTTGGAGTGGTCACATTTAAACCGCCGTCGAAAACATTGGCTTGACCGCTGGACCAACCACGCAATAAATGTTGCAGATAGGCATGTGACTGTGTCCGCCAGTTGTGGTCAGACTAATGTCGTCGGTTTGTAATGGCACTTAGTTCTTAACGCGTGGTCTCATGGAGTGGGGGCTGGTCCCCTAGGGGTTTTCCCCCTTTTCCCGCCGGTGCATTGCAAATGCAAATTCAAATATGATTGGCGCCCTTAGGGGTTAAGAACCACCCTGTAGGTGGAACGATTGAGCGTGTATGTTATATGCAGGCAGGTCCCGTGTTCGAACTCGACAACTCTCAATTTTTTTATGATAACCACTTCTGACCTTCGGCCTGGGGCCATGTGGCAACCAGTCATTGGCCCAAAAACTTATATATAAAAATATTTTTTTTCAAATATATTTTTTTTGCAAATTTTTTATACAAAGTCAAATTTGGTCAAAGGTCATTTTTTTGGAGTTTACTAGGCCTTTCAAACCTTCATAACTTCTGCATACGACCTCTATTTTTCGATCCGTTCATGGAACTAGAATTGTAGTGACAAGACATTTCGGTCGCTCAGGTTGAAAACACTTTTTAGCACTTTCATTTTTGAGCACTTTTTAACAATGGATATGATCTCCTGATCACACCTCCCCACTAGGAAGCTTTTGGACTGCAAAGTCTCTCTGGACTACTGAACATGAATATGAGGAGACTGTGTCCCCACTCTTCCAATCATAATCCACTGAAATTTCCCTGATTTCATTGATTGGAGCTTTTCATGAAACGACAAATTTTTCCTTGATTCTGTTGACCAACCGTTGCTGACTTTGACAGAGTCACACTGCACATTTTCGAAAATTGCAGAACAACAAATTAACTTTGCATTAAACATATTTTTTCCACATTGGTATTTAATCAAACGAAACTAAAAATTACATTCACCTTGCATCCTGTCCTTATGGTGATTTTTTGCTGAATTTTCTTTAAAATTCTGTCGATTCTTGACCAAGTTTCCTCGCCATTTTACCATGCCTTTCTGAAACTAGCAATGATCATTGTTGAATCTTGTGCCTTATTTTCTAAGTTTCTTTTCCCTCTCTTGGACCTTTGCAACTTCTTGCACTGACACTTTGTTTTTAGCACTGTTCGACACCAAAGTCGACTGCTGCAACTGCTTGTCATCTTCTTTCAAAGACAACCCGCTTTCAAACTGAAACAACTCATTACATATATCAACATTTACATGAAAAGGATTATGTAATACTTCTCTTTGTTTAATCATAATCAATGTCAATTTTTGGCTTACATTGACGAGCCTCTTCATCTGCCTTGCATTAACTAAAGAAGAGTCTAGTTTTTTGCTGTACTCCTTGCCATCTTTGAATAAATGGTATTTTTTCTCATGGCGATGGAAGATAGCTTTCCTGTCATACAAGTAATGACTGCCCAACACCAAACTTGTTATATAAAGCATAACAACATCTAATTCAGCTGTGTCAATGAAATGTGCAATTATTGCAAAGCGCAACATGCACTTCTTGGAAACCTGTAAATTTGCATCCTTACAAATCCAACCAAGTGGATATGGTTTCGGATATGGAATGGTCTCAAGATTTAGTTTCTTGACTAAGACTTTAGAAATAAGGTTCGCTTGTGACCCACTGTCAAATAGTTTCAACCTTGGTATGTTTGGAAATAACCCTCACATGAAACAGTTCAATTCTCTTTTCTTCACTTGAAGCTTCTATGTGATAGTTATAAATACTAGAACTGGTTTTATTTTCAATCTCTTTCACCTTTAGGTTCTTTAGTCCCATAGCTATGATTTTTGTTTCATCTCCTGAATCTGACCCTAGGTCTTGTTCAACTATTGCAACTGTCTTTCCTTTCTCCTTGGCTTTCTCTTTGGCTTTAAAAATTTTTGGTTTCAACTCTCGATGAAGTTTCCAAAAATGGTCCTCATCATGGCTTGTGTTAGAACAGTGTTTGCAGAAGAATTTTCCGTTATCTTTTCTAGCATTTGCATTTCTCTTTTTCTTCCATTTGCCTTTAAACTCATTTTCCTCATTCCCATCTAAGTTTTGTTTTCCCCTTGCCTCTGAATGTGTGGCTTGAACAGAAACCTCATATAGGCTTGTAGGGTTAAACATGAGAATTATATCTCTTAGGTAAGTATGTAAACCTCCTATATACTTGAGTAAAGTGTCTTAGCTATGAAAATCTATTCCTAGTAAAAGAGCTCTTCTTCTAAATTCTTGAGTATACACTTGTACATTTTGTCCTTTCAATTGTTTAAAAATTTTCTAGTCCATTATGGCTTTCTCCATGTGAGCTAATGGATAAAACTGTTGTTTTATTGCAGAAATGAAATCAGTCCATGATAAGATAATATTACCATATTTCTTGATCTCCTTTGTCTTCGCTTCCCACCAAACAAGAGCTGCACCTTCCATTCTCAATGAAGCTAATTGGATTTGGTATCATCATCATGAAAATTTTGAATTCTCAAATAGACCTCTAATTTCCTAATCCAATTATCTAGCTTTTCTGCATTAACTTCACCATCAAACTTAACATCAATTTTTAGAAAATGAATTTTACTAGTGTTCTTTGACTTGTATGGTTGATGTACTAAAGATGATGTAGAGGATGATGAAGATGAAAATGAGGGTGATGATGGCGAATTTCCATTGAATCTATTTCCTCCATTACCCTTCTTCGATTTATCTTCATCATTATGGCCTCCTGAATATCCTTCTCCTTCCTTGTGAAGTTTAGATCCTTCTCCTTCTAGTCTTTCATTACTTTCTTGATAAAGGACTCTCACCATTCTAGTTAAATCAATAAATCCTTTTTTGAACACTCTTTCTTCCTCCTTGGGATCAACCTCTTCAAGAATTTATCCTTCTCTTGAATTCATGTTTATGGCTTCATCCGCTTCTGTTTGAGGTGAAATTGAAGGTGGAGATAATGGCGCTCTTTCCCTCCTTGGCTGAGGATTACTTTAAAATTTCACCAATTGAACTTCTCCTCTCTTAAGCTTCAGCCTAGTAAGCATTAAAACTCTGCAAAATGTTAAAAAAAATTCTTTGCACAAATATTAAACAGATAAAATCCTCTAGCTTAACCTAATGCTCAACCCAAGCTCTGATACCAACTTGATCTAAATGGAATGTATTAGTTTTGTTGTGCTAAGTATCCAAACAGTAATTAAATTGTGTGCATAAGGTTCTTTGAAGTTTGCAAGTGAAACAAATGGTTTTAACTTAGTTAAACATATTTCTGTGTGAGGTTAAAGCATGTAAATTTCTTGTATAACGTTGTACACCAGTAAATAACAGAGAAATAAACATCAAATGTAACAATAATCAACAAATTTGATGAAGCAGTTTACCCCTCTTGGGCTACATTTGCTGGTCCAACTCCCAATGGCATGTCCCTCATATATTATTGCTAAAAAATGGTAATTACATGTGAATAAAAGCCTCAGATGGGTGTGCTCTATGTAAAAACAGCTTCAGAATGCTTGAATTAGTCAGGAATGAATATTCATTTGCAGAAAAAGAGAATGGATGCTCAAAACACTAAAAACACCCTAGTGGACCTAGTGGCTCCTTGACCTCTCCTGAAGAAAAACCTACACAATATTACCTCTGATGGCTCTGAAACCTCTGCCAATGTGTTTATAATGTTGAGAGTACCCAAAATTAACTATTCATTCCTCAAAATTAGTCGCATATCTAAGGATTTATGGCCCAAACTGTAAACTGCCCAATGTCCCTTAAGAAACTCCACTAATTGTGGAGGAATTCCAAATAAGTCTGAAAAAATTGGAAACGACGCTAAAATTAGGTGGTCCGCCAGCAAAATCGTCGGGCGGACTGGTGGTTGAGTTTAATGCTGTCGGAGTGGTCACATTTAAACCACCGCCGAAAATCTTGGCTTGACCGCCAGACCAACCTTGCAACAAATGATGCAGATAGGCATGTGATGGCATCTGTCGGTTGCGGTCAGACTAACCGTTTTTGGTTTGCAATGACACTTGGTTCTTAATGTGCAGTCTCATGGAGTGGGGGCTGGTCCCCTAGGGGCTGGCCCCCTTTTCCCACCAGTGCATTTCAAACGCAGGTTTAAATATGATTGGTGCCCTTAGGGTTAAGAGCCACCTCGTAGGCGGAACGGTCGGGCGCATATGTTCTGTGCGAGTAGGTCTTGCATTCAAACTCGGCAGCTCTCAAAATTTTTTTGATAACCACTTCTGACCTTCAGCCTGGTGAAACGTGGCAGCAACTAAACTGGCCACGTGGCACTTGCTGATTGGACCAAAAAAGTATACATAAAAATATTTTTTTTCAAATATATTTTTTTGAAATTTTTTTATACAAAGTCAAATTTGGTCAAAGGTCATTTTTTTGAAGTTTACCGGGCCTTTCAAACCTTCATAACTTCTACATACGACCTCTGTTTTGTGAACCATTCACGATCCTAGAATCGCAGCGACGAGACCTTTCCAGTCACTCGGGTTGCAAACACTTTTGAGTACTTTCATTTTTGAACAATGGATATGATCTCCTAAACAAAGAGTGACTTGCAGGAGTGTTAGGTGGCAGCCTTCCTGGAGTCTCGATGTGTTGGGGCCTTGATGGACTAAGGCACAATTAGTGAGCAGTACAAAAGCAAAGGACCGATAGGACAAGTTAAGAAATTGAGTTTGTCATTGTATCTAGTATACTATAGTATGTTTCATTATTCATATTTTGGTTTAATATAACGAATATTGGTGATTATACATTATTGTACAATTTTTTTTTTTAAACTGTATATATTTGTGCATGTGTGATTTATTGCTTTATATTTCCATTGTGCAAAGTAGTTCACGGTTGATATTCTCGGTTTGGTAGCGTTAGTGATTTTAGGACTCTAACCTAAACCCAAGGTCATGGAAATTCAACAATAATCAACTTCAATATGGATAAAAATTAATGATGTCTTCCATCACTCTCATCGATCTCCTAAAAATCACTTCGAGAGGTTACAACAATGGAGAAATCTATTATTCTCCATCCTGGTGGTTAGTTGAGCTTGGGAGATTTTGGTGGGATTCACTATGTAGGATATATGGAAATAACTGAATCAAAGGATCCTTTCAGACCAAGAACAATCCGTAGAAATGGTTTGACAAGTTATAAGATAATACCTTAGAGAAACCATTATATATAAGTCTTGGTATCAAGACGATAGGAATTATTATCCAATGGAAATATAGATAATGGAGAAACACAACATCTCCCCATATAGGTTATCTATAACCTCCCTCAAATAGGTGAAGCCCCAGATCCCTTCCCCTTCTAAATATTCTCCCGTCCCCATATGAGGGCTTTGTTAAACTCAATTTCAATGGGGCTACCAAAGGTAATCCAGGGAATGCAGGATTCACAGATCTTCTCAGAGACTGTGACTATAATGTGCTTATAATATACACAAGGGATTGTGGAACAACTAGAAACAACGAAGTGGAGTTCTTGGCTCTAGAAACAGGATTGCATGTAGCTTCTTCAACAGGAATCCAGGCTCCAATTCTATGGGGACCCCCAACTAGTTATCAGGATATTCTAGAAGATCCAGCAAGGTACCTCTATTGAAAAAATATTAAAGATTTGGTGACTCACCAACCTCATTGCTCAAGTTAGAACATTTCTTCTCTCCTTCAATTATATCATCACTACACATACATTGAGCTCCAACAAAAAAGCAATCGACGAAGCCTAAACTTTTTGCTAGGTTGGTCGCTAGAAAATAAGCATGAATGGTAGGAACAATTAAAAATCATTCTAGAGTGGGACAAAAATGACCTTGAATGTGAAGTGCAAGCGTGCTTCTCATGCCCCTCCAGGTTCAAGCGCTTGAGAAATAACTCTGAGCACGTCTTTCGATGCTTGAGTTTACATGTCCAGTTTCTATTTTTGTTTCTATAATGAACACATAGATTGTGTATTTATTCTTGTAATGTTGACACTCCTTAAATTTTGGACATATTACTCCATAAATAGGTGGTCATTGGTCAAAGATCTAGTTTCCCAATCAGCAGACTGACACAATGCCAAATATGTTTGATGATGCATCATAGATGTACTTGGTTTTCACGATTATGTTTTATTTTAAAGTTTGCTAGACAACAGATTTACATCGGCAAGCTCAGGAGACGATTCTTCTTCTCCAAGAAAATTTTCTTCACTAGCGCAGTCTGTCTCATAATCTGAATCCGAACTGTGTAGTTCAAATTCATTTCTGAATTGCATGAAGTCTTCTATTTGTTTGTCTCTGTCAAACACTTGCCAATATTTTTCGTTATCAGGAATGGCTGGTCTGAACTTAATCTGAGTTTTTCACTCTTTGGTTTCGTATGGCGTTAAGCATGTTCTAGCTGCAAAAGCTAAGCTATGGGCCACGTTATTTATTTTCCTTGGGAAAAAAATAAATTGGGACTCCTCGAAAGTTTTTAAAAGATCCACGACATCGTTTCGATAGGCTCTAAGTCTTGGATGATTAGCATTATATTCTCTGTTGACTTACCTAATGATTAATTCTGAATCCATGTGGACTTTATTTCTCTTGGCTCCTAATTTCTTCAACAGATGCAAGCCTAAAAGAAGGGATTCATATTCTGCTATGTTATTCAAACACTGAAAGTTTAATCTACAGGAGATGCTCTCTGTGTGGTTATTCTCAGTGTTACGAATCCAGACACTTGGACCAGCGTTAGTTCTAGTGCAGGACCCATCAAAGTTCATACTCCATAGAGGACTAGTTTCAGGTTCATCTTGGGAATTGTCCTCTTCAAAAAAAGTGCTTTTGGTCTGTTCTTGAAAATCAGCACTCTGTTGAATCTGTTTTGACTCCTCAGGTTTTTCGTTTATTTGAGGAATGCTTTCTCAACTGTCAAGGTTAAAAAGAGATGGATGCATGATTTGAAGTTCAAGACCTGTGTTCGGTTTGCTAAAGTTTAAAGGTTCAACAAACTATTTTGACATTCCTGTGGTGTTTACCTCCTCCTCTCTATCGGACATTAACTCTGTTAAAGTGACTTGTTCACTAAACGATTCATCGTTAAACAGAATAAAAGAATCAAGGCCTGTATTTACAGAATACAAAGGAGAGTTTTGAGGTCTGTCTTGACTACTGACCATGTACTGTATATGAGACTTCCTGTACAATCTTCTAGATTGATTAAACACAGGGATAGTCGCATATGACATGTCCATTTGCATAGTTCCTTGTAACCTATCCTCCCAAGATCATGATAGCAACATTCCGTACTTTGGGTGCACATCAGCCACAATAATATCCATAACCAAGAATTTGGCTTGAATCTAGGCCAAGTTAATGCAGAGGTCTTTGATTAATCCTAAACATTTTACTCTGCTCGAGTCAAAAGTGTAAAGGTCTTTATAAGGTTTGGTTATTTCTAGACTTAGGCTCTCCGTCACTGCTTTGGGCATTAAATTCTGAGAAGCCCCTGATTCGCGCATAGCGTTGTGAAAAATCTTGTCATGAATGTTTAAACTTATATAAAAGGGAGGAACAGGTCCCTCTTGATACGTACCTTCAATCTTTGGACCAAAAATGAGCTCTGGTTGGTCATTGTTAAGATTGACTGTGTCATTATTCTCTTATATGTTTAAAGCCTTCAAAATTTGGGTTCTATATAAATTTTGGGCAACTAACTCAGTCAGGGGAACAAAGATTTTAATTTTGTAAATTTCCTGCTCTAGTCTGAAAGGGATTGGATTCTTTCAAATGCTTGTCTTAGCCTTATTAGCTGCCACTCTATCAGCAAAATCTATTTGTTGATTTGTTCTATTTACATTTGAAAAAATGGTTTTGACGGGAGTACTAGCTAAAGTGTTAGTATTTCTAAGGTCTGCACTCTGTTTTGCATTGTTTTGAGTGCTTTTATTTTTACCTTTATCAAAAATTCTAGCTACTGTCTTGTCTTTCTGTTTCACAACTTTCGGCTTATTTACAGTGCTGCTTTGTGAAGATTTGTCCGAGGTTTTGGTGTTGGGAGTTTGTTGATTGGTTTTACTTGTAAGGTCATATTCCCTTTGAGACTCTATGATGACATTTTCCATATCTTGATAATAACTTTCATCATTATCTCTTTTGTCATCATAGGGTGTGTAAAGACCTTGTTTTCTATCATAATGAACCTCAAAGTCATCATTATCTACTCCTAGCATGTTGATATCATCCTCCTCTGTTTTCTCATCTGTTTCTTCAACCTCACTTACATAGTTTTTATGAAAGAGAGGAGTGATCTGTTGATCATCTTCCCTAGGTATGTTTGGAGGTTGGTTTCTTCTAAAATTTTGATTCTAGTTCTGGTTTCTGTTTTTAGGAGCAGTTTGGTTTTGACTTGCTTGTGCTCTCTCAAAGATGCTCATTCTCTTCATCATCTCCTCCATCATTATTTCCATCTTTGAGCTAGAAGTAGAAGGTGTGGATTCCTCTCTAAAGGATACTCTCTTCTCATTTTTCATTCTTGCTCTTTTCTCCATTAAGTTAACTTCCACAGCAAGAGCCCCTTTTTGCATATCTCCAAGGGTTGAAGGGTCTCTTTCTCTTAGCTGATAAGCCATTTCAGGGTCAAACCCTTCAGGAAACTCGTTTAATGTTGAGCCTTGTGGAGGTTTTAGATCTGGGAGAAGTGCATTATACACATTGTTAAATCTAGTGCAGAAAGCTTGTACACTTTCCCCAGTGTTTCAGTGGAGGTTCTTGTAATCAGAAAGTATTTGGAGAGGATTCTTCTTCACTTCCCATTTGTTTAAGAATGTCTGATGGAAGGCTTGGAAATCGTTGATACTATGGGGGGCTAAGCCTTTAAACCATTTTCTTACTTCTCCCCCCAAACTCTAAGAAAATAGTCTAAGTTTGACAGAATCATCACCAATTTCATTTCTGTCAAAGTAGTCATTCATTTTATCCACATGTTGAGATGCAGTTGTAGTATTACTGGCATCATACAATGGTATTTTGGACTGATAGTCCTGTGGAAGATTGACTAAGGGAACATGAAGGACTAAGGGAGCATACCATGCTGCCATGATATGTGGTGGAGGTGGATTTACAAGAGGTGGATTGACAAGAGGGAAAGTGAGCTGAAGTGGAGTGGTTTGGACAATGGATGTTTGGTGAAAAGATGTCGATGGAACAACAGTAGATTGGTGATCTGATCTTGGATGAGAGACACCTAAATTGTGAAGGAAGTGTAAATCAGGTGGTGTTGTTTCTCTATTACCAAGATGTTCACTTGTTTCCAGGGATGAAAGTGAAGACTCAGAGTCTAGCTGAATTATATCATCAAATTACCTAGTTCTAAATGGATTTACTAAGTCAGCTTGTGATTGTTGTAGAGCTGAAAGATTTTCGGGAACTGAATTAGCTCTCAAGGGTGATCTGAAAACAGTTGAAAATTTTATTTTAGGAGACTTCCTAAGGATACTTCCAGGCTTATCAACTATCTCAGGTGGATTAGGGTTAGGATGGGCTCTAGTATGAATCTTTCAAGGAGCCACTATGCTGTATTTTTCGGACCCAACTAAACAAGAAAATTTCAACCAAATATGACAGTCTTTAAGAGGTTAACTAATCTGTTTTGCACAAATTTTTAATCCTACAGTCCTCTAACTGAGTTTGAATGATGTTACAATGATAATGGTTCTTCCGAGTGGAGTCTTAAGGTCTGTTTAGGATCGTGGAGTCGCCAAGTGGAATTTTTTAGCTCTTTTGGAGGTAAAAGGTTTTATGGTCCACCACCATGTTTATTTAAATACCAATCTGAAATATTTTTGGGTTTTCTGAGTTATTTTTTAGACCTATTGGTTGTTAAGAGCATCCTAAATCTGTTTCAAAGCTTAGCTACGGTTATGAGACAAAGACGTCTACTCTTGCAGCTAAGCTAGCTGATCTTTCAAGGTTAGATAAACTTCTTATGAGAATCCTAGGGTTTACCTAGTTTGTCACTAATTCAAACAAGTTTTACCATGATTACCATTTGATTGGTAGTGCTTGAAAGGGTTGCTTTTTACTCACTGCACAATGTTCTTGAATCAAGGGTTTTCCTAAGTGCTAAGATGTACTTAGACTGTGATTAACTCAAAAATTTCCCCAGCGGAGTCGCCAAAAGATGTTAGCTCCTTGTAATTAGTAAGATTGGCAAAAGTCCAACTGTAGGGAGAACACTTATTTCAACCACTTTTGGATTCTAGGATCTAGCCCTCCTGAATCCGGAGAGGGATCTCTCCAATAAAGTGCAAAGATGGATTTATCTTTAAAGCTTTTGGGTAATGATATTAGGCTAGTTATGAAGTCCGAAGGTTCTTGTTTGTTTTGGATGGTTGAGCATGATTATTGTTTAAGTGAAAAATTCTAAAAGGAAAAAGTTTCAAAGGTGTGAAGTTGCAAGTAATTAGAACAAGTTTTGGCTAAAAGATAGATATAATGCTAGTTTTATTCCATTGGGCTATGGAGTCATAATAGGGTTTAATTGAAACAACAAGGTTCAATAGCGGTCCATGGGGAAAGTCATCTATGTCTAAGGATCTCTTTAAAGTTTGTTTTATGGAATGAAATGATACAACAAGAAGGGGAATTAAACAAATGAAGAACAAAGAGTAGCCTAAGATCTGGTAAGTACTTTGAAACTATCTAGCTTTTGACATACACTTAAGAAAGACATAAAAGTAATCTAAGATCTGGTAAGTACTTCAAAACTAGCCAGCTTTTGATGCACTTTTAATAGAAAACATATTAAACACAAAGGGAAACTTAAAGGCAGTTGTTGGAGAAGAAACTAGAGGGCAAGGCTCACCATAAAACTCTACTAGCTCTACTTTACTTGGTAAACTTTCAAGACAAACACATAAGATAACAAAAAATCATCTAAGATCAGGTAAGGACTTTGAACCTAGCCTTCTTTCAACACATTCTTAGGGAAACTTTCAAACAGTATCTTGGGATAAAAGTAGGACAGGTCTCACCATATCTTCCTTAGTTCATCTCTACTTAACATAAACTGAAAATAACATTTAAGAACAATATTTAGCTAAGACAGTAGGACGAGGTAACGTCAACATTCCTAACTGCTCAATCTGAGTTAACTCGTTCCTAAATAACACAAATTGGAAGAAAACATGTAGAAAAAGCTTATCAGTCAGAGAAGGGTACTGATATACAGTAAATCCTAACTCTATGCTTGTTGTTCTTTATCAGAGAAGATGGAAAAAGTGAAAACAGAAGTAAAATAATGATTTACAATAAGAAATAACATCAATAAGAAACTTGTATTGATGCTTCAAACCAGTTACAGCTTTAAGTCCAGTGTTTCAGTTCAACAATCATCTTCACTTCTCTGACTAACTTATCTAATCACAAGTAGAGCTTCAAGAGCCCGTGAACACTATTTACAAGTAGAAGTTTCAAGCTCAAGTATATTTCAATGTTCTGCAACCAACATTTTCTCATCTTCTACAGAAGTATTTATAGAAGGAATGAGGAGGTGGGAGGGGATAAAATATTTCCCAGGTCAATTAATACAAACTTAATGCTTCTCAGCCTTTGAGAGGCTCAATGGAGAAGTTTACAGATGTTTGTCTGTATTAATTGTTTTACATTTAAGATTTAAGCTCGGTGGGAGCTTTTGTTGACTTTTAAGGCTCTATTTCATGATATAATAACTCTGCTGATATTTTGCATTAAGTTCCGTTGGCAGAATTAACTATTCGGCTGCGCCGAGGAAAATATTTGATTTTCTGATCATAATTAGGCCTCTATTGAATGCTTGAGGCTATAGGTGGCATTGGGTAGCTGAGAGGAATCAATTTACCTCTGATGTGGTGGTGGAGGCCCTTTCTATCTTAAGATATTTTGATTTTTCTTTAATCACTGTTAATCAACTTTGAATCTATGTTTTATTAGTGGATTAGGCTTTAATCTTCCATTATTCTCTGTTTTAGTCTTCAACACTGATACTCTTTGTTAATTTCCATTCTGTGTGTCTTTTTGATGTGCAGGTTCTGCAAAGGGTCCATATGGCATCAATGCCCATGAAGCATTGACGAAACGTGGAGTTTGAACCCTGAGGATGACTTCTCTTTTGTGAACAAAGGCGCAGGGATCGTCATCCTCGGCCTTTGGTTTTCCTTTGATATAATGGAAAAACCATTAAAACCTGCAAAATACAAAAAATATTATAAAATCCTACGTCATTTTGGTGAAACTGCTTCAAAAGTTGTGGGGACGAGCATGGGAAAGTGGTGGGAAGAAATAAGTCAGATTTGTCGATCTGCAGAGATCGATGGTCAAGATTAATCGGGAGGATATTTATGAAAATGGTCACATTATGAAGATTCGGAAGAAAAACAAAGGAAATAGGCGAAATTTCCTTTGGCGGAGGTAAAATGCACAAAAATTGAAATTGGGGTTTCGGGATGATCGTGGCCCGTCAGATGAGATCGGCCTACGAGATCAACGATGGAGAATGGTCATTGAAAACCTTTGGGGATGTCGGAGGGCGATAATGTAACTGGAGATTAGATTTGAGCCGTAGATCTACAAATATCAACGGTGGGAAACACGCTCGATATAATATAATAGAAACTAAGGAAAGTGGTTTTGGTGGTGAAAACCATGGGTTTCGCGCAGCAAAAGGGCGGGGAGGCGGTTTTGCCTTTTGGAACGCGATATGCGTCCCCTCCCGACACGTGGCTTTAGAAAACAACTTATATCATGTGATTTTTTAAAATTAACCTCCATGCTGAAAGTTACGCGAAAATGTGCTTGAATCGTTAGATCTGGGATATCAGATTTGACGGCGGAGAGCGAGCGCAAATTGGAAAGATGCGCGGGCAGAAGTGGGAAGGGTGGTTTTATTATGGACCGTTCGATCAAGAGATCAACGACGAAGATAAAATCTGGGACGAGGCAGGACCCACAGGGGTCGGGCTCGGTGGGGTTAGTACGAGCCGTTGGATAGAAAAGATCAACGGTCATGACTGAAACTGGAGGTTTAATGAAATAATACAAAGGCGGAGAAAGGTTTATTGAGGGTCGTTGATCTACAGAGATCAACGGCTGAGATTGGCCGAAACAACATTATGAAGCGGGGTGTATGTTTTTAACCAAAGTCGGGAGATGCGATCTGGACCGTCCGATCTAGACACGTGGATGGCCCAGATGCAATCGGGGCTCGGCGATCGGTGGGGCGAAGAACATGGAGTGCGCCGGAGCGATTGATTGTGGGTCGTCAATCTACAGATCAGATCGACGGCGAAGAATGGATCGGGGGATGTCAATCGAAGGTGGGGAAATTTTAATGCGCCCAATGAAAAACTTGCGATGCGATAATGCGCGGGCTGTTTGATCGGTCTGGGATCAATGGTGGATATTGTTTCAAATCATGCACTGGCAAAAAACCTTTAATACATATGAAAACCCAAAAATTAATGAAATACAGAGGTTTTGGTTGTCGGGCGGGTTATATATATGAGGCTGGCGCCCCTCTGCGAGGCCTTTGGATGTATGGAGAGAAAAGACCTGAGGCTTTATTTATAAGGGCCAATCACATCGGAACTTTGATGCGGGTCTTTCAATCTAACCATTTTGATTTTCTCCGATGCGATTAACGCTTCGGGACTTAAACTCTTGGTCCCAGGTGTAAGTTTATATGGAGTAAAGTGGGGGGCGGGGTTTATACAATGGGGCCTAATCGCATCGGAAATTTGATGCGAGGCTTTTCAATCTACCCATTTACATTAAAAACATTGCTTCGGCTGGTTTAGAGAAAACTTAGGAAAAAGTGGGTTTTAGAATTAACAAAGTGAAATATGCATCGGAGATGAGTTATTCACAATTTTTAGTGCCTAATTGCAGGGCTATGGGTTATATGAAATAATAATATGATCGGGGGTTATAAACAAAAGACTTAATCGCATCAGAGGTTTTAACATGGCAAATAGACCTGCGTGCTCTGAATTTTCTGATGCGCTAAGCACCGAAAGGGCTTAGCACTTGGTTCTAGTGCTAGGGCACATGGTGGGGAAGTGTTTAGGACTTAGCCCAAAGGGGTTTAAGCCCATAGTAAACAAACTTAATTTTTATGAATTTTTCAAAGTTTTCTGATGGTTTTGGGGGTTTCGGTAGAGTTTAAAAGTGAGTTTTAAACTTTGTAAAGAGGATCTTATGAAGGGGAAATGGAGAAAAATGGAAAATAGAGGAATTTCATGGGAATGAAAGGGGTAAAAATGAAGGTTAGTTTTGATGTGGAAGGAAGGGAAAAATGGTGTTTTGTAGCAGTCTTTTCTCTATAAAATCAGCAGAATTTAAGAGTTAAAATTCGAAACTGTAGTGAATATTTGAACAGAGGGCATGATGTCTTCATGAGTCTTCAAGAGATTAAAAAATTTGCAATAAAACTTGTTCCTTGAAGGCTCCAAAACATTTTAGCCACCTTTTGATATAACAAATTTTATAGGTGGCTAACAGGTAGATACATCGTTCTTGCAGACAAGAAGGATCTCCCTAGTATCACAAGGATAGCTAGAAACAAACAGGACAAATGTAAACTACTTTCTCTAGATTATATATGATTTAAAATTTTCTATGATGAAGAAAGGACCTACCTATGATCCAATGCTAGTTGAATTCTTCTTTCTCGTTGCTTCAAGAAGTCACCTCTTAAGATATGCAAACAAAGACATAGAAGAGGATCAGAAGCACCTGCAACATATACTAATTCAGAAATCACAAATCTATCTTAATGATCAAGGAATTTAAGAAATAAGCCATTTAAGTAAATACATAAACAAATTATTAAGAAAACAAGATCCAATTGTATTATCTTTAAATAAAAGAAGGAGTATTACAACCACGTTCGCCTTGATGTCGTACAGGTCCTTTCGAGGGTCCAGAACAAGTGTTTTCCTTTAGTCTGACAAGCCCTTCCACTTTTCAAACCAGCCTAACTACGAGTATGTAATCATTCTCACAGTGAGCAAACAGAGTATGTTTCTTTAGCAATTCCCTTCTCTATCGCAGCTACTAAGTACAAAGAAAGTACTAAGTGTATACAAAATGCATAGAGAAGTTTTGCATATGTGAGCATGTAACCTTGAGACTGAAACAAAGCTTTCAAGTTATAGGATAAGGAAAGAGGTTGCAGCTCCAAAATGGAAGGGATAGAGTCCCCTTATCAAGGAATTAAGTTCCAAAAACAAAGGAATAAGCTCCTTTTATGAAGGAATGAATGTTCATGATAATGGAGGGAGTAAGGCTTCGACTGGATAACGCATTCTAGAAGCTTCCAGTTGGGAGAATATTCGACCAGCTGGGCTTATAGGATTTTCTTTTGCCTTCAATTTACCTTTTACAGGGGTCCGCACCTTTAATGAAGAAAACCTGTGGTCGGCTCGCAGTTTTTGGAGCAAAAGAGTGTGGTGCCACAGGTAAGATTAAGGAAAAGTGTGGTACAAGTATTTTTTATGATTTTTACAAGATTTTCTCCAACTTTAGGGTTATAGATTTCTAAGGGAGCACTATATAGGTATTGATGAGCCCATATAGACATTAAAATGTCATGGTGACAAAATACTGTGTAACAGATTTCCCCCTAAAGCACGAAATTTGAGATAATTCGAAGAGTGAAGTGCTTTATCATTCCAAGGATTGGCTTATGGATGCCGGTTGGAACTTGTAAAAGCATTCAATGCAAACACATATGTACATATATATCATCGCTGAGGTAGGCATTCCCATACTCAGAGCAAAAACTAATTAAATCAAATCTTAACTAAAATGTTCTGGTATAGAAATGATTCTAATATTACATCAATAGTAGACACAGTATGGGCGCGGCCATCTGTCATGAATAGTCTACTACATAATGAATAATAAAATTCCTCACAGCTTAGATGGTGAAAACTAAATCCATGGTCTTGGTATCTGCTACCTGAACTAATACGATTCTATCCATGCGATTGATTGTGTCGAAGTCGAACATGGTAGAAACCACTTGATTACCAGTCAATGATGTGAACTGTTAACAAGTGTGAGAGAAACCACAAATAATGAAAATAGCTCTCAAAGTACTCAGCACAATCCATGAAGTGTGAATAAATTATTTGAAGTCGAACACTTCAGAGAATCATTCGATCGAAGATCAATGATGTAATCTGTCATCGAAGGCGAGAAATCTGCCATTAGGGCATGCAGATTTCAAGTTACTGAAGGATTCTAGATCAACTTCCTAGATGATATGCTGTCATCGATAGAAAGTGGTCCATCATAGGAAAGCCCACGACCAGAAACCATTAGATCAAGTTTTGCAGAAATATTTTGCAAGGACTAACTCAGGGATGGTCAACGCGAATGGAGACATATGTTTGTAGATGAATGGTTTGTTTGAACTGTCCTCTTGAACACATAACGACACTGCAGATGGTTTGGTGATGATCAACCTAAAACTAATACCCAGAAACTGGCTGAAGATGTTCAATATGGTTTGAGTAACTGATAGGCAAAGGATTTTCCCAACCCAGGTGGAAGTGTGACAAAAAGTGTGTTCAAGAGTGGTATACTACTTTTAAACAAAGTACGACAATTGGATCCATTTTCTCTCTTTTTCCCCCACCATTTCTGGCAAGTACCTCTTTATTTTTGACAAGCTTCAGGAGGATAACATTTGCTTGTTATATAAGCTCATCCTTTGGATGAGTCCAAATTATTTTAAAAATCGAACCCTAAGAAGGAGTGGTTCGTTCTTGTTTGTAATTTACAGGTCCTTTAATGTTTAAATTTTAATGAGTCCAGTATAGGAGAAACTCGATGTTTTTTAATTTTAGGGAGTCAGAAGAAAAACTTAAGGAAACTGTGTGCGTGTATTTTTTCGTAAATTTAGTCTCTCAAGCCTGAAAAAGGATAAAATAATATAGCAGAGAACTCTCTTGACCATGATTAGTCAACTTATACCTTTTTCGTAAATATTCCATTTCAGTCCGAAAAAGGGGCAAACTTATACTGAAGGAACGATTGTTCATTTTCTTTAACGAGTTCGAATAGTCAAGTACTTGGCAATCTTTTCATATTTATAGAGTTTGAAAAGGGCTTAAAAGAGAACTCAAGTTTTCACTTTTTCATAACTTTTACCGAGTTTGAAAAGGGATAAAAAGTATACTCCTTTGTCAAAAATGATCATTTTACCTAAAAAATCCTGTATTCTGCACAAAAAATTCAAAACTTAAACATATATGTTTATGATTAATAAAAATAATTCGGAAAAAATCTTTTCAAAGAGAAAAAAAATGAAATTATATTAGATTTATTCAAAATATCTTATAAAAAGGAGTTTTTCTAAATCATTTTTACCATTTGATTCCAAAGTGAAATTTGAGAGCTTTTGGTGAAAAACGTTCCAGAGGAGATTACAGAAAATTCGCCCATCGGAATCGAAAATCGTCAGCTTCAGGTAATCCACATCATCCTCGCCTTCATTTTTGTCTGTTCACTTTCTTAATTTAGGGCTTAAATTGATTTTTAAGGAGAAAAATATGTTCAAAAATTCACTCACAGGGGTCTGCAGGTAATACACATGACACCTGCAAACCTCGATATTTTTTCAAAGAGAAAATTGTCATGGTCCCGTACTTTATGCATAAGACACGGACAGATCCAAGGACTATTTTTGTGCAAAAAGTGCGTAGGCACCGTAAAGAAAATAAAATGATTGATTCTCTCCAAAATAAACCAAATTTTCTCACTCAAATTGTTCCTAATCTTTCAATTGGTTCATTGCGAGATATGTACAACGCTTGAGTGGAGAGAACGTGAACATGAAGAGGTTAATGAGGCTGCCATGGTACATCCGCCCACATTACGCGTATTGAGGGAATGCGGTTTGTATAAATTATGGGCTATTTAGGGCATGAGGGCCCAATTAGATTTACTTACTTGGCTAGTAAACAAATGAGATGTCCAAGAACAATGCTTCATAATTGGGGATCGCCAGCTCGAAATTGAGCTGGAAGACATATATTTTCTCACTGGTTTATCAAAGAGAGGTGAACCAATCTATTTGTTTGGGGCTAGGGCGGGTGGCCAATCTGTCACTAGCCTTCAGCAAGATTTTTGCAATGAGGAGGCAGATCCCAAAGATAAACAGATTGATATAAAAAAAATCATCCATCCTGAACTTAAAGTGGTTGCATTTACTATAACCTGGTTGTGTGGGAGCGCAGCTAAGCATGTTGCTACTAGATCCCAGATGCAGACTGTTGTCGATTGTTTCAGAGGCACCATTTTCAATTGGTGTGAGGTAGTATTGGCCAATGTAAAAGGCCAGTTGACCAGGGCAAAGAACACAAAGTTTAAAAACTTTGGGTATGGAGCTATTGTTGTCACATTTTCTCTGGAGAGAATTCCTTCACTTGCCCCACAGCTTATCTTAGTTTATCATGGTAGATTCAAGAAGCCTTGGATGGTCCAATGGGTTGCACTGATGGCCCATCATAATGAAGGTGGTGAGATTTTCCATTTTACACCAGCTTATTTCCATTGGTTAGAGAACCAAATCTTCACCATAGAAGATTTCCCATATGCCGGGACAGACTTTCGTGGCGATCAAGAGATGTCTCTTCCTCCGGGAACACATTGGGATGACTCAGGTAATAAACATTTTGACATGTTCTAAATTATAATTTTTATTTGTTTTTGTTTAAATTTTCCAATACTGATGACAAAATTTTAAAATGCAGATGTTGGTCCATGCAGGCTAGCCATGCTCTATCACTTCGACAGGAAGCAAAGAGAGCCCGTCACACCACCACAGGATCAGGCGGCTGAGATTTTGACTGACTTGGAACACAACCTAGAGCGGTTGACTTTGGATATCTCGGACACTTCGATAGACGATGTCCCTCTCCATCTTCAGAGACATGTTATTGGTGGTCAGTTCAGGAGATTCCTGAACAGAGTGGTGCGAGCTGTCATGTACTATCATGATCATCACCACAGATAGTGGATGATTGTGCAGACTATGATATTTTGGTTTTTGTATCACTATTTTTGTCGATTATAAGGTGTTTTAAACCTATAATCAAGGACAATGTAATATTTTTGAAAACATTACTCTACTCTATGATATTTCTACTATTTCCAGCTATCTGTTCAGCATGTTTATCGAATGTTGCTTTGATTTACTGCTTTTAATGTTGCAAATGTCTATTTATAACACTAGTAGCTAATGCATTAGCTAATGTGTTTAATTTTTTTGGAATGTGTTGATATTCAATGTAATCAAACTCTCGTTCCAAGAGACGTACCTTCAAAAATAATCTCAATAATACTGGGTTTTTAATTGTGTATACTCGATTTAAGTGTGATACAATGAATTCAAAATCTAACATAATGATCAAACATCGAATTCCAAATGAAATGGATTCAGATAATAACTCAATCACTACGCTATATTCTGCAATATTATTCATTTTTTGACCGAGGCTTACCCCATGCATAGATATTAACTCATTAGTGGGTGAATAAATAACCCAAGCTACGGAAGAAATGTTCCGTGTACTATGAAAAGCACCATCAGCAAAACCAATATATGTTTGAAAGGATGTTGACATCTGCAATATCAAGAGTAATCCAGATAAGCAGGGATAAAAAAAAACTTAAACTAGACACACTCTTCTAATCTAAGGCACACTAGCTACGAAAAGAACTAATATACAAATAAGATCTCCACACGAGATTTAAGAATAATTTCTCTTTATATAAAGCCCATTTCTAGGTTTTTCTAAAGAGATCTCTTCATAATCAGTCAATTCATAGGCCCCTTTTGCAAACACTCGCTTGACAATATAAGGACCGTGCCACATGGATTCGAATTTCCTAGCTCCTAGCTTATCATTAGCTTGGTTGTATACCAATACTAGGTCACCCTTTGAAAAAACATGAGGTGTAACATTCCTATCATACTGAGCTTTCATTCGTTTTTTATGAGCCTTGGTAGCTAATGCAACGGTGCATCGAGTCTCATCTAGTTGAGATAAGTATAAAAAGCATTTTTCCTCTTCAGAGGTAGCTAGTAATAATTCTATGGCTAACTTGAGTGACGGTATTTTGCATTCAATCAATAACACAACTTCTAAACCATAAACTAGCTAAAAAGGAGCGAAACCTGTTGCAGTTTTCGCTGAGGTTCGATATGCCTAAAGTGCTGACAAAAGCATAGTATGCCAATTCTATTTATGAATTCTGATTATCCTTTTAATCATAGTGGTTAAGAATTTATTTATAGCTTCAACCTGACCATTAGCCTACAGGTAATATGGTGTAGAACTATCATGGCGCAGGCCAAGGTAGTTAGAAAGTTAGGTCATCATAATGTTTCGAAAATGGCTCCCATGATCAGTAATGATAGCTTGGGGTACACCAAATCAAGCATTCACGTGATTGAATACAAAAGTAGCTGCAGTTTTTCCATCTGCCGCAAATGTAGGAATCGCTTTGACCCATTTGGTAAAATAATCAATTGCAAGAATAATATACCCATGCCCCCCGGCTGAGTGAGGGTTACATGTAATGAAGTCAATGCCCCATTTTGAAAACGGACCGACAACAATTATTGGGTGAAGAGGAGCTGGTGGTGCATGCATCTTACGATCAAAGATCGGACAATTTTGGAATTTTCGGACGGCTATAATGAAATATTTAAATAACGAAGGCCAAAAATAACTAGCACGCAATATCTTTTGGTTTGTTGCATACCTAGACATATGACCACCATATGCTCCAAAGTGACAGTCATTTAATACCTTTTCAGCCTCTTCGTGTGTTAAAGATTGTCGAAATACAGAATCCGCACCACGTCGATAAAGCGTGTCTCCAACAATATTGTATTATTGAGACTAGTAACGGATCTTTAATCGTTGTGAACGTGAGAGTTCAGGCTAAAAAGTTTGGGTTTGGAGATAAAGGATGATATCTCCATACCATGGATCAATGGTACTGATAAGAAACAAATATTCATTAGTGATCGGATGTTCTACCACAGTTTCTGTCTCAGTGTTTGGGAAGTCACACATCAGTTTGGTGAACACTAGTGTTTTCTTTGATTTAGATTTTTCAAATTCTAAATAAAACTCTTGAAGGATTATGATCCATTTAAATCATTTTCCCCCTAGTAATTTTTTGGTAAAAATATACATCATAGGGTTGCAATCAGAGATCACAGTTGTTTTTCATAACAAGATGTAATGACGAAATCATTGAACAACTTGAACTGCTGGCAAGGCCAATTTCTCCGCATGTGAGTATTTGATTTCAGTCGGATTTAAAATGCAACTGAGATAGTAAATCACATGTTCGTTGTTAAATTCATCTTCCTGAACTAATACCATTCCAATCGTGGAATTAGAGGTTGCTAAGTATAAAAGTAATCTAGGTTGTAATTGGGTGGATGCAATAACGGTGCATGAGTCAACGCGTGTTTTAGAGCATCAAAAGATCTATCAGCGATCTCGTCCCAAATGAAAATGATAGTCTGTTTCAACAACCTAGTAAAACCTTTAGTTAACTCAGCATAGTTAGGAATGAATCTATGCAGAAAGTTTGCTTTCCCCTGCAAACTTTGGAGTTGCGTAGTGTGGAAGGAGGGGGTAAATTGATAATATCTTTAACCTTTGAAGGCTCGACATGAATGCCTTGTTTTGAAACGATAAATCCTAGTAATCGACCAGATTGTACACAAAAAACATATTTGTGTGGATTCAGGTGAATCTTATAATGCCTACATCTCAGAAAAATTTCTCGTAAGTGGGTTGGATGATCTTCTCTGTGTAAGGAATGAGCAGGTAAATCATCGAGATAAGGTTGCACAATGAGTTTAATGTCATGGAAAGCATAGGACATAGCCCTTTGAAAAGTTGCCCCAGCATTCTTAAGTCCAAATGGTAATTTATGGTAAGCGAAAGTCCCCCATGGACAAATGAATGTTGTCTTTGGTTGATCAGCAGGGAGTATGTTTATTTGATTATAACCAGAAAACCCATCCATAAATGAAAACAATTCACTTCTGGCACAATCGTCAATGATTTAATCGATATAAGGGGTTGGATAATTTTCTTTGGGACAAGCCCTATTTATATCCCTATAATCGATACATACTCTAATTGTTCCTTGTGTTTTGTTAACAAGAACAATATTAGATACCCAATCTGTTAAAGGGATTGGATAAATAAATCTTGCGCGAAGTAATTTTTCAATTTCAGCTTTGATTGCAGTAGCTTTTCGTGGATGTATCTGACGTAATTTTTGTCTAATAGGTTGGTATGTTTTGATTTCATGAAAAACAATTTTAGGATCGATTCCTGGCATTCTTCATAAGACCAGGCAAAAATGTCGTGGAATTCTTGAAATAGGGCTTTGTATGTTAGGTCCCTATATTACTAGTTAGTCCCTTATTGTTGTTAGTGTAACCCCCTTATTGTTATTATTGTACCCTTGTAACCCCCAATTTGTTATTATTGTGCCCTTAATTTATTATTGTTAGGTCGGCTAGGATTACATTGTGGCCCACTAGGATTACATTATGGCCCCATGGACTCCTATATATAGAAAGGAGGTTTTGTAAATTGTATCATCCAAGAATTTTTCATTTATGTAATGTATTGGAGGTTTCCCCCTCGAAGTGGCTTATTTCTAAGGTGTTGATATCTTTTTTCTTCTATTTTTGGAGCTGGTTACACAACATTTGGTATCAGAGCTTTGGATTCTAGGGTTTCGCTGCTCCAAACAGGTCATCGTGGCATTTTCGCTATAAATTTTTTTCTACGAAGTTTCAGAAGCTGAAATTTTTATGGTGTGAAGCTGAAATCTAGAGGAAGATTGTCTAAACATTTCAGAGCTTGGTTCGCAATATTTTCAGAGATATGATCTGTGGAAGTTAGGCATTTTTTCAGGATCCTAAACAGGTCATCGTGGCATTTGCGCTATAAATTTTTTTCTACGAAGGTTCAGAATATGAAATTTGTATGGTGCGAAGCTGAAATCCTGAGGAAATTCTTCCAAAAATGTCAGAGCTTTTTTCACAATTTTTTTGGATATATGATCTGTGGAAGGCAGTGCTTTTTCAGGCTCCTGAATTTCATCTCAAAGAGGTGATCGTGGGAAAAGTTCAATAAATCTCTCTCTGGGCAGTGGATTTGAGTGACGTAAAAATTGGTTGCAAGTACAGAGACTGTAGTTTCTTGGCTATCAATTTCAGAGACAAAGGACGAAGCAGTGACACGTGGCAAGTCCTACAAGTTTGCTCTACTGAACCAGTCCAGAATTAGGTCATTGTGGGAGATTGGACACAGCTTTGTCTTGGAGAATCCAAATTAGATCAGACCTGTGGCATTTGAAAGAAGCTTCATAGGGCTACTACAGCACTGAATTTCAGATATTGAAGATTTTCAATTACAAAGATAATTCAATTTCAATATTGAGCTCCTCAAAGCAAGTAAAAGGTATCAATATTGGATTCTAAAATGGCGCCTAAAAAGAATTCAACACCCATTAAGCCTTCAGAAGGCTCTACCATGACTCATGAAGATGAAGAATTGCAACATGTTCTATCAAAATTACAAGAGCAAGTGCAACAATTTTCACTCTCGCAAAGAGCAACAAAAAATGAAATGGAAGTTTTGAAAAAAGGCGTGGAAGTGAAGATGGACGGTTTGAAGAAAGGCATGGAAGCTAAGATGGATGGTGTGGAAGTAAAGATGGATGGCTTGAAGAAAGGCGTGGAAGCTAATATGGATGGCATGGAAGCTAAGATGGATGGCATGGAAGCTGGCATGGAAACTAAGATGGATGATCTAAAATAAAACATCGAAGATTTGACAAAGTTGATACAAGAAATGTTTCCTAATGGTGAAAAGATAGTAGAAGAACCTCATGATGAGAACAAAATAAATGTTAATCGTGACTTCATAAACTCTAATGTTATTGGGAAGAACCACCATATTTTAAAAATGGATATGAGGAAGTTGGATGGAAAGGATCCTGTAACATGGATACTACAAATGGAGCAATATTTTGATCTCCATAATGTGCAAAACACACAAAAGGTACGCATTGCAACTTTACATTAAGCACAAAATACATTTGTATGGTATCGATGGCTTTATCCCAAGCAAAAAAAATTTCCCACTTGGTCGATTTTATGGAGAAGCGGTAATGCTTTGGTGTAGGGATACAAAAACCAACACCTTCGCCAATTGATAAATCTCAAACAAAAAGGAGTTTAGTGGGGGCGACACATTTTAGGGACTTCCAAAAGTTGAATATAAGGGTAAGCAATGATTCGAGAGGAACACGAAATTGATCTCTTCGCCGGAAGTTAAAAGATAACATTCGACATGAAGTTTTGGGGCGTGTAACGACTCATTAGAAAGGCAATCGAGGTTGTGAAAAAGTTGAATATAGAATGCCAACAAGGAAGCCTACCACTCAATTCTATAAAGAAGGAAGTGTGGCTACGCCTAGATTTCCACAACCTACAAGGTTGACACCACAACAATTGGAAGAAAAAATAGAAAAAGGGCTTTGCTACAGTTGTGATAGAAATACACTAAAGGTCATAAGTGTGCTGAGAAGAAATTATTTTACATAGATTGTGAAGAGGAAGAATAAAATGAACAAAAAGAGGATATACACCAGGAACCAGCCCCAGAAGAGGAAGAATAAAATGAACAAAAAGAGGATATACACCAGGAACCAGCCCCAGAAGAGGAAGAAATGAATCCGACCATATCGTGTAATGCATTGGCAGGAATTACCACTCTTCAAACTCTCAAGATAAAAGGACAAATCAAGAAGAGAAAGGTAAAAGAGTTGATTGATTCAGGTAGCACCCATAATTTTATTCATTGTAAGGTAGCCAAGGAATTAAATTGTTTCCTATACCCAGCACCAGAATGTCAAGTGATGGTTGCAAATGGAGGAACTATAAATTTCTCTGGAAAATGCCATAATATCAAGCTAACCATGGGGGAATATGTGTTGGCTAGTCCAATGCTTTCCATTCCTATGGGAGGTGCTGATGTTGTACTAGGAGTACAATGGTTACAATCTTTGGGGATGGTAGCTTTTAATTTTCAAGAACTTTTCTTGAAATTTTTTTCAGAAGGAAAGGAAGTCGAATTACGGGGTATTGAAGGGAAGCCGAGAAGGATAATAAGCTCTAATGTCATGAAAAAACTTCTAAAGAAAGAACAACGAGGCGTAATTGCACAATTATGCTCACTAGAAGTTCCGACATCAAAATCATCTATTTCTGCAGATCTCCAACAAGTCTTGGACAATCATTCCGAGGTGTTTGAAACTCCCAAAGGACTCCCACCTATTCGTGATCATGATCATGCTATTCATTTGATTCCAGGAAGTGTTCCTCCAAACATCAGGCCTTATAAATATCCTTACTTCCAAAAGAGCGAAATTGAACGTATGATTGCAGAAATGTTAGAGGCGGGTATAATTCAACCCAGTCAAAGTTCTTTCTCTGCTCCTGTAGTATTGGTACACACGAAGGATGGATCATGGCGAATGTGTCCGGATTATAGGGAGCTCAATAAGCTCACCATTAAAGACAAATTTCCCATTCCTGTGATTGATGAATTATTGGATGAATTACTTGGAGCAATTTATTTTACCAAGTTGGATCTTCGTTCAGGATATCATCAAATTAGAATGAAGACTGAAGATATTCCAAAAACAACATTTCGAACTCATGAGGGTCATTATGAATTTTTGGTCATGCCTTTTGGCCTTACCAACGCACCTTCTACATTTCAAGGGTTGATGAATTCCATTTCAAACCCTTCCTTAGAAAATTTGTGCTAGTATTTTTTGATGATATACTAATCTACAGCAGGTCTTGGAAGGATCATGTTGAACATGTTGACAGGGTGCTCAAACTATTGCAGGAGAAACAATTATATGCAAAAACATCCAAATGTTTCTTTGGAGTACAAGAGGTGGAATATCTGGGTCATATTATATCTCACGACGGTGTTAAAGTAGACCCTAAAAAAATTAAAGCCATTAAGGAATGGAAAGTCCTCAAGACAATAAAGCAGTTGCGAGGATTTCTCGGGTAACAGGATATTATCGCAAGTTTGTTAAGAATTATGGGAGAATAGGAGCACCTCTAACAACATTATTGAAGAAAGATGCATTTTCATGGACTCCTGGAGCAACTAAGGGAAAATTCGAAGGTTCAAGCAGTGGAAGATCACATCGAGCATCAACAAGAAGTTCTCCAACTCTTAAAGGACAACCTGAATTTGGCACAAAATCGAATGAAACAACAGGCAGATCAACATCACAGCGAGAGAAGTTTTGATGTTTGGGTATTTACGGCTCCAACAATATAAACAAATGTCCCTCAAGCAAGCTAAGAAGGATAATAAATTATCGCCAAAGTACTATGGTCCTTACAAGGTGTTGCAAAATATTGGTACTATGGCATACAAATTGGAGCTTCCTGCTTCTTCGCGAGTACATCCAGTTTTCCATGTTTCATGCTTAAAGAAGGTTATAGGTGAAAATATTCTGGTTCAAACAATATTGCCAGAACTTGATGAGGAAGGAAAAATCATATTGGAACCTGAAGCAGTCATGGAAACAAGAACTCGACAACTACGGAATCGATCAATTTCAGAGTATCTCATCAAGTGGAAGAACTTACCCACTGAAGATTCTACATGGGAGGATGAGAATTTTATACAAAAGCACCCAGAGTTACTCAAGCGTTGAGGACAACACTTTTTTTGAAGGAGAGGGGCATGTTAGGTCCCTATATTACTCGTATAGTCCCTTATTGTTGTTATTGTAACCCCCTTATTGTTATTATTGTACCCTTGTAACCCCCAATTTGTTATTATTGTGCCCTTAATTTATTATTGTTAGGTCGGCTAGGATTGCATTGTGGCCCACTAGGATTAAATTATGGCCCCATGGACTCCTATATATAGAAAGGAGGTTTTGCAAATTGTATCATCCAAGAATTGTTCATTTATGTAATGTATTGGAGGTTTCCCCCTCGAAGTGGCTTATTTCTAAGGCGTTGATATCTTTTTTCTTCTATTTTTGGAGCTGGTTACACAACATTGTATATATCAATTTCATATTTTGTACAAGAAGCGCCTATATGAATGTTTTCAACAATTCCTGGTTTTATCGATATGTCAATAGGAATTTTGGAAGAAATATTCCCCAAATTCACTTCATAATTTAAATTTTTCCTTGATATCGGATTCTGGGGTTCCTTGACATAATTAGTGGTGAAAATTGATGAAAAATTATCTTTGAATTTTTCAAGCTCATGTAAAAATGATGATCTATGATGGAGATCATCCTAGGGAAGGTCATCTATGGACAAAAAATCGCGAATGTTTTCGTCGATATAAAAGACTTCATTAAAAGGATCCAGAATTGATGTTATAGCGAAGATTGAAGGGGAAAATGATTTGTAATTGACCACATTCATACGGTCAGAATCAGTTGAAGGTAAAATGGAAAATGACTGTACTGCTTGATATGCCAACTCAAATGGACTCAAGGCATCGTGCCTTCAAACGAATCCAGTTCTAACTCTAAAGGCACTATCCAAGTATCATCAAATGGAATAGTGCTTGATGTAATCATATTGATATTAGCTATAGTATGCGGTACGTTAGGTGGAGGCAAAGAAAAAGTTCACAACAAAGCGGAATATTTAATTAGGCCTACTCCTACATCCTTATAAGGGATAGTTGTTTTTCCAACATGCTGAATGTTATCCGTAGAAGCTGGATCAGACGAATAATATGAGAGCTGGTCGACTTTCACAATATTTCCTTGATGAGGAAACATGATTATTCGAAAGAAGGAAGATATGACAACAGTCATATCATAAGACCAATTACGACCCAAGAGAAGGTTGTAATCTAGAGGCGCATCAACTACTTCCACATATAGATTAATAGTTATTCCTTCAACCTCTATAGGTAGATCTTGTAAAATACCATAGGGATGGAATCCTCTTCCATCAAAATCTTTGAGGATGTTCAGAGATCAGTTAAGCGTCAGAGAACCAAGTGATTTCCAATAACTCAACGACATGACACACATAGAGGCCCTTTCATCAATCACAATACAAAAGAAACATGTGTTTTTTACTAACATTGGAATCTGGAAAGCCATTTGATGGGGTAGGCGAGGTGTAAAATTTTCTAGATCAAAGATCATAAGATTTCAATCTGGCAGATCTATGGCTCCTAAAACTGACAAGAGTAATTTCCTTTGTGCTGGACATGATTGCAGCACTTCCAAAGTTGACATTTCCGAAGGGGAAATTGCCAAATCTTTGACGATGTTGTAATTCTGAGTAGCTCTCGCATGTGGATTGAAAGCTGATTTACGAAGTACACCTTTAGGAGGCAGTTTGATTACTAAGTCAGGATTTGGTTTCTCGATGTGAAGTAGATCGGAAACCAAAGTAAATGTAGCTGGTGAAGAATTAGAATTTTCTACTTCTTTACCAATAACAGGATTTTTACTACCGTAATCTTGTGATCGAGTTGCAACCATCAAAATATCTGCTAAAGGATTAGAAGAAGATGCAATCATTTTACTATCTTGAATTAGAATGGGATCCTTCAAGACAGCAGGAGTGGGTGAACCTTTGACGAACTTATAAACTTATTCCCTATGCGGACATTCCTTGGTGAAATGATCCTTGTCACAGATAAGACAAGGATAATGAGGTTTCTGTTTGTCATCAGTTGATTCAGTTTTATCAATTTTTTCTTTAGCAGGTGAGGTCTGGTTATTCTTTTTCTCCCCCTTTATCTTTTTGCCAGATTTTGACTTAGTAGATGAATCTACAATGTGAATATCGCCAGTAGTTTCCAAGGAAGATTATCCTTTTGGTGAATCAGGTAAAGTTATTATAGGAGAAGTAATCTTTGAAGATTTCTTCTTATTTTTAGTTGTAGTAACCAAACTAATTACACCATCAGCGGCATGAGAAACTGAAGGAGTTGTAGTTAACTGACCAGGTTGTGGTAAATTGGGGATTTTCTCGTACAAAGTTACGGATTGGGTATATACCAAGTCTAGATATTGAGCTTGAGAAATAACTTGTTCTTCTGTAACAACTCCTGCTTTGGCTACATCTTCAGTGATTTTTGGTAATAATGATTTAACAAACCATTTTGCCAATATTTAATCTAGGATAAAAACTTTTACCAAACATCTTCTACATCTCCATTCATGAATATGATTTGATATATAGGTAGACGTAGATTGTTTTAGTGAAGTTAATAATTCCCTGCCATATTCGTATTTGACGAGAAACTGAAAATGAGTTAAGAAGGCATTTGCTAGGGCGTTGAAATTGTTAAACGAGCCTCGTGGCAGTTCAATATACCACTTAGAAGCTAATCCTATTAACGTTCTCTGAGAAAGTCTAAGTCGAATAGAATCATCAATTAATGAATTAGATGCACACCAATGGTGGTAAGTCATAACATGGTTGGAAGGATCCTCTCATGTTTTTCCTTCAAATTTTGGGATATCATTGGGTAACTTATGAGGCATTGGTGTCCAATATAGATGATAATAGATAGGATCATTCGTAAGGCGAGATAAATCTGGTAAATCTAAAGTTGCTATGAATGGAAATCGACAGGTAAGGTCTTATGGATAACCTTGTGAAAGTAAACCAATCCCAGGAGGAGGATATCCAGGATAACCTGGAATAGGATGTGCATTCGGAATCATGTTACCCCCCAGATAACACCAGGAATAACTGGACCATATTTTGGTTGAACAGGTGTTTGATATGTATATCCAGGGTATGGTTATTGTGGGTAGACTGGAGTTTGTGAAACAGGTCCATATTGGTACAGCCCCTGGTAAATTGAGGTTGACTCGTTATGACTGTACTTGTACTAGATTATCCCGCAGGTATCTGAGCAGTTGTCTGAATTTTCGGTCCAGACTGTGGAATAGAAACATGAGGAATCTGTATCGAAGTTTGAGGGGCAGATGTAACAGGAACTGTAGACACTACAGGAATTGGTGTGATAGGTTGAACAGAAGTCTGAACAACTATTTGTGGTGGTGTACTAGGTGAACTCGGACCAGGTTGTTGAACAGAACCAGATGCAGGTGTTGGAATTGAAGGCTAGATTGGTTGTTGGGGTTGATTATAACCAATAGGTTGTCTTGCTTGATAATAAGGTATTTTCATATTTGGTTGTAAATTTTGTTGGACTTGGGATGGATCCCACACCATTCTGGGATATGAGGGTCCCATTGAAGGTTGTACATAATAAGGCCCATAACTGGGTTGGACAGATGGCTGATAATTAACTGGATAATTTCCACCTCCTTGTAACATTTTCTGCTCTGTATAGAACTACTGTGCTGAAGTAGGTTGCAATCCTTGAGCAGGATACTGCCCTTGAGGTTGATATTGACCTTGAGGCATGTATTGACTCTGCGGTTGATATTGACCTTGAGGTATGTACTATCCCTGGGGTTGATATTGACCTTGAGGTATGTATTGTCCTTGAGGTTGAGATTGACCTTGAGGTATGTACTGTCCCTGGGGTTGATATTGACCTTGAGGTATGTACTATCCTTGGGATTGATATTGACCTTAAGGTATGTACTGTCCTTGGGGTTGCCCCCCCAAGCTGTATCTAGATATTTTGAGGTTGCCCCCCAAGCTGTATACTACTACTTTGAGATGTGGGGTTTGAAATATTTCCAAACATCATATAAATTTTCTCATTGTTCAAAGTTCCAGTATTTGATTCATTCAAATCAGATGATGACATTGGTTTTCTTGGATAAGGAGATTGTCTTGAGAACGTACCAGAGAGTGACTGATAGCCTGTAGGAATAGACGGACCACCATAGAGGAATGTTTATGGTGATTTAGAAAACATAGATGACTCACCTGGCATGTTTAACTGAGGTCTATGACCTATTGGTGTAGTGTAAAAAGGTATTCGAGGTGGTGAATACTGAAGACCTACATTTTGCAGAAAATATGTCAATGAAGAATACCAAGCGTCTTGTCTAAACAGACTGTAAAAAATTGATTCACGTTGTCTAAGTTCTAAATTTTCCTGAGTTGAAGGGAGAAGGACTTTTTCTTTGGTATCAGTGATTTCCTCAATACCAATAAGACCAGGAGGAAGACCTTCTGTAATTCAATTCTTTACTCTGTGTGAATTAGGATAATCAGTGAATTCTAAATTAGGTTATGATGTAGCAGTTTCAGTTTCCAATTCAGAAATTTTAGGTTCTTCAGGTGATAATTCACTTGTTGTAGAAGCAACTTCGATTAATTCGGAAATGGAAACTGTTTATGGAGGATGTTCTTCTACTTGCGATTGATCTACTTCGAAATCAAGATGAGGGATAATAGATGATTCTCCTTGTTCTATTTATCTAGTTCTACTAATAACATTTGGTATCAGATATTTAAGTCCTTCTAGCTAGCTAGGTGTGTACTCAAGGGGTTTCCCCTGAGTTCTGCATGATCGTCTCGGTAATTCAGCCACGATTAAAACTTTTAACATGCACAATCAAAGAAAAATTAAATAAAAATGCCTAAAGTCGCTAAGAAAGAAACAAATGATCACATGGCTATAGAATATAAGAGATCAAACCACACACAAACAATATATTCTCGCACGAAAAACACTAGTTGGTGATGAAATCCAACATCGTAGTATTTTAATGCAGAAATGGCGGTTGGAATAGTTACCCCAACAACCTGCTTAATGAAACAGACCGATGCAAGTTTCTCCACTTAACCCATCTCTAGTGAAGATAACCTTCCAGAGAGTCCAAGTGAGTCTAGCCGATGTTTGTTCCAGATACAATGGGATTTTCCCTCCACCGTCACCTTGGGAAAGAATCTTAGAGTTTATGGCAACTAAGGTCACCAACATGAACAAATATGCCTGGGGGAATAGTCTACGATCCGATACACACGCAAGGGCAGAGTAACAAATCTCAATCCCCTTGAAGGCTTCTTGACATAATCCAAGGTTTACAGACAAGTGAGCCCAGGCTCCTCGACAATGGTCAATCTGAGGTTTACCATAGTTAATACGTGTATATCTATTATCGTTCCTAATGAGGAAGGATTTATTACCCCACTGGTTCGGATATGATCTCGTGCTTGACTCCTTTAAGAGGAGCTTCCTAGAGCATACATGCTACTATTGGAATTTCCCTACCGCAAGATCAACTACTTGTTTGTTTTTACTGTCTTGGAGAGTTAACTAAAACCTATTCCAAGACACTAGCCTAAAATAAGTTGGTGGAAAGAGCCCTAGAAAAAAAAAAAATTCTAGGTTGATTTTAATTAAGCATTAATTTTAATTGGTTGTTTCTTAGGACAATGGGTATGAAAGTGAAACTTCAATGGTGTATAATGACCCGACTCCAAAAAACACTAAAATGCATCTATATGAGAAAAAATTCATTCCTTTTCAATGAAATCTATCTAAAAGAAAAAGTTGAGGAATGCAATTGCTTTAAAACTTCAATCCTTCTTTTTAAAACAAGAATATATGAAAAGAAATATTTTCTATGAGAACTCAATGATTAATTGATCAAAAATAAATCCCTTTTATCGTTCAAGTCTGAAACTACAAATAAAATAGTTTCCAAAAGAAAAGTATGATTACTTTAAAAAAAACAAAATTGAAAACTAAAAACACTAATTTTGAACTTTAAAACTTAAAGAAAAATAAAAAATTCTAAATCTACTTTTCAAGGATTCCAAGGCTAATTTACCCAAACCAGTACAGACTAATCAAAATCAGAAAAAATGGTTTCAAAAATCAAACTCAAAGAAAACTAAGTTCAAATCAAAATTTCCCCAGTGGAGTCGCCATTTTATTAGGCGGATAAATCATTCTTGTGGACAAGAAGGATCTCCCTAGTATCACAAGGATAGATAGAAACAAACACGACAAATGTAAACTACTTTCTCTAGATTATATATGCTTTAGAATTTTCTATGATGAAGAAAGGACCTACCTGTGATCCAATGCTAGTTGAATTCTTCTTTCCCGTTGCTTCAAGAAGTCACCTCTTAAGATCTGCAAACAAATACATAGAAGAGGATCAGAAGCACTTGCAACATATACTAATTCAAAAATCACAAATCTATCTTAATGATCAAGGAATTTAAGAAATAAGCCATTTAAGTAAATACATAAACAACTTATTGATAAAACAAGATCCAATTGTATTATCTTTAAATAAAAGAAGGAGTCTTACAACCGCGTTCGCCTTGATGTCGTACAGGTCCTTCTGGGGGTCTGGAACAAGCGTTTTCCTTTAGTCTGACAAGCCCTTCCACTCTTCGAACCAGCCTAACTACGAGTATGTAATCGTTCTCATGGTTATAAATAAGCTCTGTTCTTTGTTGTTCCCCATATATCAAACTTTGTCTCAACAAATACTAAGTGTGTTAGTCTGTGATTTTGTAGACTTTCTTATGGACTGGTAAATATTCAGTTATAGAGAAAAAAGAAGGCTGCAACTCTCCAAAATGGGAAGGACTAAGTCCCTTTTCTGGTTTCAGTTAAAATCTTAGGTTCTTTGAAAGAAATATTAACATGATGTGTGTGAGGAGCCAGCTCAATGTTTTGATCATGCATTAAGCCTCCATTAGGGAGAATATTCGACCAGCTGGGCTTCTAGAATTTAATTTTGCCTTCAATTTACCTTTTACAGGGGTCCGCACCTTTAATGAAGAAAACATGTAGTCGGCTCCATAGTTTTTGGAGCAAAAGAGTGCGGTGTCGCAGGTAAGACTAAGGAAAAGTGCGGTACAAGTATTTTTATGATTTTTACAAGCTTTTCTCTAAATTTAGAACTTGGTTTAGGAACTTCAGGGTTGTAAACTTCTAAGGGAGCATTATATAGGTATTGATGAACCCATATAGACATTAAAATGTCATGGTGACAAAATAATGTGTAACAGTCTCATGTCAATTAGGAGTATGTTTGTGTCTTATGTATTGTGTTATAGTGTATTTTGTGTGTTTATCATATGGTTGGAATTAAGGGGGAGTGTTGGATGTACAGTAATTCCAACCAACCTAGATAACAACATTTAATGTAGGAGTGGTCTGAGACTCTCAAGAGTTATGAGCTTCCTGAAGAAGCTATCACCACCGACATTCCAAATAATCCAGAAGCTTCCTCATGTTGTATAAAAATCATCCCTTGTCAATGGAAAGCACAAGTTAGTGTGTTCATTATGTTACAACACATGTTTTGAAGGAGGTTATAGCCTAGAAGAACCTTATTAGAACAATACAAAAACCATCATAATTCAGTTCACTAAAATAATATTTTATTTTTACTTCATTGTGCGATTTTCTTTTTTAATATATTAATATATATATATATATATATATATATATATATATATTCTTTTAATTTCATATACATAAATTTTAGCATATATATCATATCATTATCATAGTTTTGTATTCTAGATACTTTTAACAAATTTTACATTTTAAACAAGTGTAATATGCAGCATTGTTGTTTAATCTTTACTTTTTATGTAAAAAGTAATTAATAGCTAATTTAAATCAATTTAAATGTTTAGAATTAAAGACCTCCAAAACTATGTATATACTAGGTAGTAATCATAAACCCCAATTTAAAATAACCATATATATAATATCATATAATATCATGTTTATATATTTCAAAATTAAATTATTATTATTATTATATAAAAAATATATATTAAAAATGATTAATATATAAATTTTGAAATACAACATCAATATTTTTCATATAAAAAACATAAAAAATAAATAAATTAAACATTGTCTAAATAAATTAATTATAATAAAATATTTAAAAATAAATCTAAATATATTATGCAAATAAATTATTTTAAATGAATATTATAACAAAGTTGTCTTTAATGAGACTTTTTAGAGTTTGTCTGTTGGAATCTTGCTGAAAAGTTTGAGGTGAAATCTCGATTTTTGTTATTTAAAATTGTTTTTTTACTGTATATATTGATTCAGCACCCTGAAAAAACCCCTAGGGCACTTCGATTTTGCAGGGGTTACCCATCTAGCTTAAAACAAATTGCATTAAAGAGAACTATTGGAACTAAAAAAATTGTTTTATAAATCAATTATATTTAAAAATAAATTAATTTAAATGAATATTGTAACTAAATAAAATATATAATTACTTATTTTGAATATTAAATTCATTATCCAATTATTAATTAAAATTTCTCAAATTAAAAATAATATAATATAATATATGAATGAATATATTTATTGACATTGTAAATTTTTATTAGTAAAATTATATATTAAAAATAAATATTAAAAAAATGAGTTGTCAAATTAAATTATGAATTATATGGAAAAATAAATATTAAAAAAGTGAGTTGTAAATTTAAATTACTAAACATAAATATTTAGATTTGATAAATATCTTCAATTAATTACATAATATAAAACAAAATTCCAACAGCAATGTGTTTTTTCCAAAAGGAATCCAAATTAAATACGTACAAGTAAACATAAATTTCATATATATCTATAGGGAGTAAACCTATAGTTTCATATACGTATAAAATTTCATATATATATAATTATGCTTAATTAATATGTAATTGTGTATATTCTGGAAATGTGACAGCTGAATTGGGTATTAACTAGTTGTTAACTAGTAATATGACATTCTACTTATTATTATTTATTGTTTTCTGGAAAATTTTATTTTGTTTGTTGTTATGAAAAATAAAATTGGTTATTGAAAAAGAAGTTCCATAAAAAGTAAAAACAATGATGGTTAAAGTATTCCAAAAAATGAGAAGTGGTTGGACAGTTTGAATAGTTACCTGCTCCTCTGAGGATAAAAGGCATATCCTAGTGAGGAAAAGGGGTTCTGTTCATTAACTAAGGAAGAGAGTGAGGAATTTCCTGAGCTGGTAGAGACCAGTGGAAATCACTTAGCGTTCCTGAGAATTTTTGGTACTGACTGGACTTGGAGTCCTGAGGTCACAAAAGAAAACTCTGTCAACTTGTACTTCTAAGGTGTGGAGCACGGGGGAAAGAGAAGGACGTAATTGCCTCTCTTGATGGTTGCGTGGACATCATCAGTGGATCACACATTCAGATAAGTAACTGTGCATTTCAGTAAATTAAACATGAACAATATTGTAGAATATATATTTATAGTTATGTGCTTAACTAGTTTCAAGGACAACAATTGAATGAAGGACAAATGTTTGGAAAAAGAATGGATTCTGTAAATATTTTACGAATAGCAGGTTAATTAAGAGTTCTGTAATTTAAATGTGAACCTTGCAATGTGCTTCTGAGTTCGGAATTCAAGACTTAAGTAGGAAATGTGATAAGGGGAAAAACTGTATATGGCCACCCTCATGTAAATACAAAAGTAACGGTGCTTTCTTACTTCAGGAAAGAACGGTAAATTGCTTAGTAAATTTACATTGCATTGGTTAAATCTGTTAAGCCTTGATAAACATAAATAGCAAGTAAAATATTGAATAGCTATTGAACAAATGTTATAAATAGTAAAATTGTAGGCAATAGTCTAACTTCATAAATATGTCATTTTAAATTATTAAAGAGTGAACTATCGGCTCTGGGTACGAGGTGGAACCTCAACCCAGAACATGTCATCCCTCAAAACTAACTATACATGGACAGGAACTAGAGTGATCCGGTCACCCAAACAGAGAAGATAAAATCTTGTGCTGGTAAACTTATAATAAGACAAGAAACAACTATGCCAAGATAAAGATTATTGTTTCTGGAAAAATTGTGTTATAAGCACATAAACATCTACACCATAAGCGGTATCAAATACAAGTTTCTTTGTAGAGAGATACAGTGGAAAAATAAAATATAAGGACTTTCTAGAGGCTCAGTATTCACTTTAGAAAAACAGTAACACGAAACTCATATAAGAGAGGATAAGCGAGAGTATATGCATAACCACCATGAGAACACAATAATTAAAATAATTATGAATTTCTTGAAGAAATTCCAATGCATTAATTCGAGAAGAGAAACTCCATAGAAACAGTCCAAAAGACAGAAATTAAGTGCTTATAAATTTATACTTTCTATTCTTAAATATACAATCGGGTTTGGGAATTCAACCGAGACCCAAAGGAGGGGTTCGGAGGAAACCCATTTAAAAATACATTGCTACTACCATTATAGAAGTCTTCCTTAAGCTAGAAGGGTTTACAGAACAAATATGATAGACTACATATACTTGAAGAAAATTAACAAGTAGTAATGTACCAAAAACGCCAGAGAGAATGAACAAAATCTTGGTGGACGATCGTTCGAACTTAAGAATACCTGGAAGAATAACATGACTCTGTTAGTCGAGGTCAATGCTCACCAAGAAGGAGGTTAGTGGAAAAACTCTGCCTTCAGTGAATATTTTACCTGTAATATCAAAGAACAGAGCCATCAAGGGTTGGCACAGCCAAATAAAACCCAAAGAGCAATTGAAAATTTAATAAAATCCTGCAATCATAATTACCTAAGGAGATACACCAACTGTTGCCTAGCACCGAGCTGGAGGAGTGAAAGGTCGGAGAAAGAAAACTTGGAGTTAGAACCTCATAAGAATAAATACATGCGCCAAAGGTCGAATGAGGTAAAAAAGATAAAATACCATCTTAAATCGAGCTAGAAACTTTACCTTCGATGGAAAGTAGATGTATTGGAGTTGGAATGGATCGATAGTCTTTGTGAAGAGAAACTTTGGCAGGAAGTGTCTCCAAAGCTTCCAAGAAAAACATAGAAGGTAAATTGGTTCCAATCCGTGGATAAAAACGCAGAGAAACCACCTACTCTCGAGCCACAGCTAGAGGTGGAAACCTTGGAAAACTACCTCGTAAACTGGAAATGGAACAATCCAGAGGAGGCATCAAACCAATCATATCAAAACCCTCAGTAGGTTGCAGACCGTCGTTCATCGCAATGACAGAAAGGGAAATGAGATTGAGACGGTTAGGGTTTAGGGGTAATACCCAAAAAAATTCCCGGCAACGATCTTCATCGTAGATCTTCGAAGGTGATCAGACAGTGTACAATAGGGCAGGTAGCCCATCGAAAACATAACTCGGATTTCCAAGATCTCACAACTAGTGTGCAAGTAATAAATTTCCATATCATGACAAAGATGGGTGGTACAAACAATTACCGAGACAAGTATTGAAAATGCAATTAAGTCTCGAAGGTTAATACCATAGCTAATATATTAAGTTGGGTATGCTTGGAATCGAACCTTAAAAGCTATGAATCATAACAACCATATTATAATATAAAAATACGACCGAAAACTTGAGTACAATATTAGTACGATACCATTAAAGTTTGATATGTATAGAATATGCATTATGCTTTTAACCTTATGGTAGAAAGTAAATATTTTTATTATTATTTTGAATATTAAAAGTGTTACAAGAGGTATCATAGCAGTGTTTGTACGCTGGGACCCTAGGGTCACCTAATGAGCTTAAAATGTGTGTATACAGATGCACAGAAAAGATGTAGTACTGCAAAGGACAATATGAGAAGGGGATCGACATAGCAAACACCTCGAAATACTAGGGAACATACACCTCAAGAACAACTAGAAATGAATCTCAAGATGTGGATCCAATTGAGTGTAGATCAACACCAGCAGACTAGTAGATTGCTGGAGGAACAACAACACCAGACCAACATACTGTTAAGTACTGTGCAGAAGTTACAGAAGGAAATGGTATGAGTAAGCAGTGACAATGAACGCTTGATGCAGGAGAAGGAAATGATACTTAAGAGCCTTTCCGACAAGCAGAATCAAGGGGTGCTACAACCCAGTCCCGATAGGGGTATGCAAGAAGAGAACAAACGACAAACCAAGGACCAAACCACAAAAAAATGGGCAAAAGCCCTTCATAGCAAAGTAATAAGAACAGGAACTATAATGAAGCATAGTTTGGTAATGTGTTAGATCAGCAGGAAATTAAGAAGCAAAAAGTGGAGCTTTAAGGTGAGTTTCGGAAGATAAAACCACCTAAATTCGATGGAGAAGCTGAAGAGGTGGCAGAGTCTTGGTAGATAAATATGAATAAGTACTTTCGAGTGTATGAGTACAACAGCAACCTTAAGACCAGATTGGCCATTTACCAGTTGAGAGAAAAATCCACCCTATGGTGGGAGGAGGTAAAGAATGTTCATAGCATTGAAGATCAAGATGTTACATGGGATGCATTCCAGCAATACTTTAAAGACAAATATTTGATAGAATGTTTTTATGATGAAAAATCCAGAGAATTCCGTGACTTGAAGTTGGGTCAAATGACTATGGATGAGTATATTACCAAATTCACCTCCCTAATAAGATATGTTCCTTATCTCAGAGATGAAAAGGCTAAGGTGCAAAGATTCCTGAGTAGTCTGCCAACCCACATGAAGGAACGAATTGAATTTGTAAATCATAGGACCATGGACGAAGCAATTCGTAAGGCATGAATGTGCTACCAGTAGTCCAAGGCAAAAGAGGAGGTGGGAAAAAGTAGGCAACCAAGGAAAGTACAAAAAAACAATTCAAACTTCAAGGGTGCTAGAAGTAAAAATTTTAAAAATTCTGCGCGAAGTTCAGTAAGCAAGCAGTTTGGCAAAAATCATTAAAGAGCCCGATGGTCTGCTGAAGAGAGGCCTAGAGAGGCTTCTAGTAAACCTGAGAAAGGACAAGTATCCAAACCACGCCTACAGTATTGGGGTTGCGGTGAGGCATATTATTATAAAAACTACCCACAACGAGGGAGAAGTGAAACAGTTGCTAATTTGTAGGAAGATTCTACAGTGGGATATGTGGCTCAAAACATACCTCGAATCAACGCAGCATTGGAAGATCGCTAGGCAGATTATCAGCCAACGATGATAGAGTTGGAAGGTAAATTACTATCTCAATTTATTTCTATTTTGGTTGACTCAGGTGCAAGTTTAAGTTATGTAAACCCCAAAATAGTAGAAGTATGTAAATTAAAATGTCAGAAATTCCAAAATCCTTGGCTGGTACAACTAGCCACAAGAGAAAAAAGAAAAGTAAGTGCCAAAATTCCAAACTACACATTGGAAATTGTAGACTAACAGTTAAACATGGACCTGAATATACTGACATTAGGGTCCTATGATGTTTTGATGGGTATGGATTGGCTAGAGAAACGTTGGACATTGGTGGACTGTAAAGAAAATATTATATACTACAGAATGCAAGATGGAACCTGCAAGGAGATTCAGGGAATCAAGAAACCATTACAGTTGCGTCCTAGTACATCATCTCAAATGAATAAGTGTATGAGCAAGGGATGTCAGATTTATGTTATCCAGGTGGGATATGCCAATTACAAGGAGAAGTATCCTATGATGGAGAGCATACCAGTGTTACAAGACTTCATGGATGTGTTCCCAGAAGATGTACCTAGATTACTTCTAAGAAGAGATATTGATTTAACCATTGAATTAATGTCAGGAGCATCACCAATGTCAAGGGCTCCTTACAGAATGAGTGTTCCAAAACTAACTGAATTAAAAATGCAGTTGCAAAAGCCGCTCGATAAAGGATACATTCATCTGAGTGTGTCCCTGTGGGGAGCACCAGTGTTTTTTTTAAAGAAGAAGGACGAAACCATGCAGATGTGTATGGATTATAGACAACTTAATAAATTAATAGTAAAAAATAAATATTCTTTACCTCAGATTGATGACCTGTTTGACCAGGTGAAGGGGGCCACAGTATTCTCAAAAATAGACTTAAGATCTGGATACCACCAGATCCGGATTAAGGATGAATATATTTATAAGACTGCCTTCTATACCAGGTACGGGAACTATGATTTTGTGGTACTACCCTTTGGGTTAACAAATGCGGCAGCAACATTTATGAGGTTAATGCACAACATATTTCACCCCTTCCTGGATAACTTTGTAATAATATTTATTGATGATATTTTAACCTATTCTAAGAATAAGGAAGAACATAGGGAGCACCTAAGAATAACGTTGGAAATGTTAAGAAAACACTAGTTGTACGCTAAGTTCAGCAAATGTGATTTCTTCAAAACAGCAATCCAGTACTTCGGCCATGTTATCTCAACAGAAGGGATAACTGTTGATCTAGAGAAAATTAAGACAATTATGGAATGACGAGTTCCCAAAAATGTGGCAGATATCTGATCCTTTATGGGATTGGTTGGATACTACCGAAGGTTCATTGAAGGGTTTTCCAAGATTTCCTTTCCAATCACCTCCTTATAGAGAAAATAAAAAGTCTTTAAGTGGACTAATGAGTGTCAAAATAGCTTCAAAAAGTTAAAGCATCTCTTGACCACGGCACCAGTGTTAAGGGTAGCTGACCCCAAAAAAGAATTTGAGGTTTGTATAGACGCTTGTAAGGAAGGATTTGGGGCAGTTTTATCTCAGCAAGGAAAGGTAGTGGCCTATGAATCAAGGAAGTTAAAAGAGCATGAGAAAAGATATTTATCTTATGATCTGGAGTTAACAACAGTGGTGCATGCACTTCGAGTATGGAGACACTACCTACTAGGAAAAATGTTTGTATTAAAGACTAATCATAGTAGCCTAACCAGCTACTTCAAGAAAGCTGATTTAAACTCTCGACAGGCAAGATAGAATGCCTTCCTAAGTGAGTTTCATATGGATATTCAGCATGTGAAGGGTAAGGAAAACCGTGTAGCGGGCGCCTTAAGTAGGAAATTGCATTTTGTTTATTAGCTTTGCTATAACCAACTTGAATGCAAATTTGTAAACCAAGTAAAAGAGGATGCAAGGAGGGATCCAAAATACCAATTCCTATGGTAGCAAATGGAAGAGACCAAAAAGCAAGGAAACACTTCTAAGTATGGAGTTAGTAAATACAAATGCTAAGCTTTAGAGGAAAGATATATATACCAAACCATGTGGATCTAAAGGAGCTAATCATGAATGAATATCATCGAAGTAATTATGCAGGACACCAAAGATACCAGAAGATGTTAAATACAATTAGAAAAATATATTTTTGGCTTGGTATGCAAAGAAACATTGTTGAATACTTAAAAAAATGTTTGGAGTGTCAACAAGTCAAGGTGGAGCATCAACATCCAACTGGATTGGTGCAACCCATACCAGTACCTGAATGGAAATGGGAGGTCATATCCCTAGCCTTCATTACTAGTTTTCCACAATAAAAAAAGTCACAATTACTCCATTATGGTGGTGATTGACAGATGAAGTAAGGCTGCACATTTTATACTTGTATAGTCTACTAACAAAACTGTACAAATAGCAGATATTTTTATGAGAGAAATTTTCAGATTACACAGTATCCCAAAGACTGTTATTTCAAACAGAGATGTGAAGTTTACTTCAGCATTCTAGAAAACTTTGTTTACAGGTCTCCGGACCCAAATAAATTTCAGCACTCCTTATCACCCCTAGACGAATGGACAAACTAAACAAGTAAATCATGTTTTGGAATACATGCAGTGCATGTACGTGATGCAGAAACCAACAAAATGGGAAGAGTATTTACACATAATTGAATTTTCTTACAACAATGGTTATCAGGAGTCCCTTAAGATGAGTCCTTTTGAAGCTATATATGGGCGGCAATGCCGCACTCCCATAAATTGGAGCAACCCCGAAACGAAACTAATGCTTGGACTGGAAATGCTGGCTGAGATGGAATCAGAGGTAAGAAAGATCAGGCAAAACCTGAAAGCTGCACAAGATCGGCAGAATATATACGTAGATAATAAAAGGACTTATCTAGAATTTTAGGTGGGTGATCATGTGTATGTGAGGATCAAACCAAATAAGAGCACCTTGAAATGGGCCTCTTGTGCCAAGTTGGCCCCCAGGTTTTGTGGACCCCTCCAGATATTGGAAAGGGTAGGACCTGTGGCATATCGATTGGCCTTACCTAGCCACATTCGGGTGCACAATGTGTTTCCTGTGTCCTTGCTAAAGCGATATGTACATGATCCGAAGCATGTAATCGATTGGCAGAACATTCAAGTAGGATAGATTTAGAAAATTCCTAACTTGAAGAATAAATTTTTATGTGAATTTGACAGAAAATTTTGTTGTTTGCAGGTAGAGCCGAATGGTGAGTTTCTGGTCGAGCCTCAACGTATACTCGACAAGAGAGAAATCATGCTTCGGAAGCGAGACATCACCCAAGTTAAAGTGCAGTGGAAGCACTTCAGCCTGAATGAGGCTACTTGGGAAGACGAGGGATTTGTACGTGAGGCTTACCCAGAGCTATTTCTTGAGATGGAGTGAAACACCGAGGACAGTGTTACTTCTAGGGGGGGAGTTGTGACAGCTGAATGTGGTATTAACTAGTTCTTAACTAGTAATATGACATTCTAGTTATTATTTTAAAGATAAGAATGAAACATTTATTGTTTTCTAGAAAAGTTTATTTTGCTTGTTGTTATGAAAAATAAAATTGGTTATGGAAAAAGCAGTTTCATAAAAAGTAAAAATACTGATGGTAAAAGTATTCCAAGAACTGAGAGGTGGTTGGACAGTTTGAACAGTTACCTACTCCTCTAAGGATAAAAGGCATTTCCTAGTGAGGAAAAGGGGTTCTGTTCATTAACTAAGGAAGAGAGTGAGGAATTTCTTGAGCTGGTAGAGACCAGTGGAAATCACTTAGCGTTCCTGAGAATTTTCGGTACTGACTGGACTTGGAGTCCTGAGGTCACAAAAGAAAACTCTGTCAACCTGTATTTCTTAGGTGTGGAGCACGGGGGAAAGAGAAGGACGTAATTGCCTCTCTTGATGGTTGGGTGGACATCGTCAGTGGATCGCACATTCAGATAAGTAACTGTGCATTTCAGTAAATTAAACATGAACAATATTGTAGAATATATATTTATAGTTATGTGCTTAACTAGTTTCAAGGACAACAATTGAATGAAGGACAAATCTTTGGAAAAATAATGGATTATGTAAATATTTTAAGAATCGACAGTTTAATTAAGATTTCTGTAATTTAAATGTGAACCTTGCAATGTGTTTCTGAGTTTGGAATTCAAGACTTGAGTAGGAAATGTGATAAGGGGAAAAACTGTATATGGCCACCCTTATGTAAATACAGAAGTAACGATGCTTTCTTACTTCAGCAAAGAACAACAAATTTCTTAGTAATTTTACATTGCATTGGTTAAATCTTTTGTCTTGATAAACAAAAATAGCAAGTAAAATATTGAATAGATATTGAACAAATGTTATAAATAGTAAAATTCCAGGCAATAGTCGAACTTCAGAACTCTGTCATTTCAAATTATTAAAGAGTGAACTGTTGGTTCTGGGTACGAGGTGGAACCTAAACTCAAAACACATCGTCCCTCAAAACTAACTATACATGGCCAAGAACTAGAGTGGTCCGGTCACCCAAACAAAGAAGATAAAATCATGTGCTAGTAAACTTATAATAAGACAAGAAACAACTATGTGAAGATAAAGATTATCGTTTCTAGAAAAACTATGTTATAGGCACATAAACATCTACAGCATAAGCGGTATCAAACCCAATTTTTTTTGTAGAGAGATATAGTGGAAAAATAAAATATAAGGACCGACTAGAGGCTCAGTATTCACTTTAGCAAAACGGTAACACGAAACTAATATAAGAGCGGATAACCGAGAGTATATGCTTAACCGTTATGAGAACAAAGTAATTAAAATAATTATGAATTTCTTGAATAAATTCCAATGCATTAGTTTGAGAAGAGAAACTACGTAGAAACAATCGAAAAGATAGAAATTAAGTGCTTATAAATTTATAATTTCTATTCTTAAATATACAATCGAGTTTGGGAATTCAACCAAGACCCAAAGGAGGGGTTCGCAGGAAACCCATTTAAAAATACATTTTTGCTACCATTATAGAAGACTTCCTTAAGCTAGAAGGGTTTACTGAACAAATACGATAGAATACATAGACTTGAAGACAAATAACAAGTAGTAATGCACCAAAAACGCTGGAGAGAATGAAGAAAATCCTAGTGGACAAGCGTTCGAACTTAAGAATACCTGGAAGAGCAACATGACTCTGTTAGTCGAGGTCAACGCTCACAGAGAAGGAGATTAGTGGAAAAACTATATCTTCGGTGAATATTTTACCTGTAATATCAAAGAACCGAGCCATCAACGTTTGGCACAGCCAAATAAAACCCAAAGAGCAACTGAAAAACAAAATAAAAGCCTGAAATCATAATTACCTGAGGAGATACACCAACTGTTGCCTAGCGCTGAGTTGGAGGAGTGAAAGGCTGACAAAAGAGAACTTGGAGTTAGAACCTCACAAGAATAAATACATGATCCAAAGGTCGAATGAGGTAAACAAGAGAAAATACCATCTTAAATCGAGCTAGAAACTTTACCTGCGATGGCGAGTAAATGGATTGGAGATGGAATGGACCGGCAGTCTTTGCAAAGAGAGATTTTGGCAGGAATTTTCTCCAAAGCTTCCAAGAAAATCATAGAGGGTAAACTGGTTCCAATCCGTGGATAAATACACAGAGAAACTACCCATTCTCGGGCCATAGCTAGAGGTGGAAACCTTGGAAAACTCCCTCACAAACTGGAAGCAAAACAATCCGGAGGAGGCATCAAACCCATTGTATCAGAACCCTCGGCAGGTTGCAGACCATCGTTCATCGCAATGACAGAAAGGGAAATGAGATTGAGACGGTTATGGATTCAGGGTAATACCCGACGAAATTTCCACCAACGATCTTCACCATAGATCTAAGAAGGTGATTGGATAGTGTGCAATAGGGCAGGTGGCCCATCAAAAACATAACTCGGATTTCCAAGATCTCGCAACTGGCATGCAAGTAATAAATTTCCATATAATGACAGAGATGGGTGGTACAAACAATTACCGAGAAAAGTATTGAAAATGCAATTAAGTCCTAAAGGTTAATACCATAGCTAATATATTAAGTTGGGTATTCTTGGAATCGAACGTTAAAAGCTATGAATCACAACAACCATATTATAATATAAAAATATGACTGAAAGCATGAGTACATTATGTACCATACCATTAAATATTGATATGTATAGAATATTCATTATGCTTTTAACCTTATGGTAGAAAGTAAATATTTTTTATTTTTATTTTGAATATTACAAGTGTTACAGGAAATGAAGTTTCAGAGTTGATTTTGTCTTGGATATACTATTTTTGGTGGATTTATTAGGCATTGCAAGTCTTTATTTTGCTTTTATTGAGTTTTTTTTACAGAGTGTGGGTTGTTTTTTTGGACATGGTTGATATGTAAAGAGTGAATATCGTGTACTTATGAGGTTTTTATTTTTGGTTCCAAGATCAAATTTTGAATTTTTTTGGTTCCATGCCAAGATTAGTTTTTTAAATGTAATTTCAATTCTCCAAGTACATTTTTTAAAAATAAAAATGTATGTTTAAAGATAATGAAAATCTAAAGTGAATGTTAATTTTTATTATTAAGTTAGACTAGCACAACCACATTTACTAATGTGGTTGATATAAGTCTATAAGCGTATATAAAAAAGATTTACAACCATATTAGTAAGGAGAAGTCTACCGAGGTTGAGGTATTGCAGGCATGATTAAAAGTGGTGGAATCAAGGATTTTTTTTCAAAACATCTAACACTAATAGTGTTTGAATTATGTTTTTGATAGTGGAAATGGATTCAACACCATCAAAAGGCATGATCAAAAGTGGTGGAATCAGGGATTTGTTTTCAAAACATCTAACACTAGGAGTGTTTGAACTATTTTTTTCATGGTGGAAATGGATTCAACACCATCAAAACCTCTGAGACACCCAAAATATCAAAGTTTAAAAGCTATAACCTAGATTTACAAAAAATCATGCTCGAGAATTTCCATAATTTTCAGGGCAAAAAACACAAGCTTGTTAGACTACGGGCATTAGTAAATGTTGTTGATAAACTAGGATATACATATATCAACCACATATAATCCTGTTAACATATAATATATTATAGTTATGTTAACCTATAATACATTATATTATTAATATTATAATACAATATAATCTTTCAAACTATAATATAATTAACATATAACATAATAATAACATTTACATATTATTAATAATATTTATTTATCTCTCTGCATTATGTTATGGTCAATAATTATTATATATATATATATATAGAGAGAGAGAGAGAGAGAGAGAGAATACTAATAATATTACCTATATCTCTATATATATATATATATATATATATATAAACCAAAACCCAATATTATTACAATAAATTAACAAAATATATTAGTATTATAAAACGAAAGGATTAATAAACTGAAGGCTTTAATATTGATGATGATGATGATGGTTACCGTCCGTTAAGACCAATCCGGCCTACCAGACCTTAAGAAAGGAAAAAGAATCTATGTTTGATTCTTCAAAATCCTATTTCTATGATCAAAGATAAGAGAGATAAGCGCTCCAATATTGCTATTGCTAGGATGGCTTAATATGTAAAGAAGATTGGAAGTGTAGAAGATGTTAGCGAATTGAGAGCGGATGTGAGTAAGAGTTAGGTAGTCTAAAAGGAAGTGGTTTTCATCTTCCACCTTCTTAGTATCACAAATTTGATAGATTATACTCTTCCAGAGAGTCTAGGGAATAGACCATTGCTATGTCTCACTCCGAAGCTCATGAGAATTAGTTATTATCCTAGCGATTTTTATTTTTTTCTTAGTGTTGGTCAACATAGAGAGATAATTCTGGTTATCAAGGGTGGGTTTGATCACCTCGTTATAGTATCTTAGCTTCCTTTTACCCTCCAGCTCCTGATTTGTTGGGTGTGGAGCCTAATTATCTTGTTTATTTTGTATCACAGCGTTTGACCCCTGTACCTTAATGGGGAAGCAACGCCGCCCATAATTAAATGCTACCTGGGGGGTCCAGGGGGGTGGATGTGACTTTATCAAGCCCCCCCACACCCTTGGTGGGGGTTTTGGGGGCAGCGCCCTCAAAGCTAAAAACAGATGTAAAATTTCCTTGTAAAAGTATAGTAATTTCTAGTCAATATGGGTCGTTCATTAGGCGTTTGATCTGACGGTAGAAGTTATGTTTAGTTTAGGGTTTTTTTCCCTAGAAGGCAACCCCTCTCTTTGTATGAGGGTATTGTATTTTGGCTGTGTATGGTATGAGTAATTGTCAGAGCGAGAAACAGATAGGGAGACTATGAGAGAGAACAGAGGATATTACAGCGGATCTGTTGTAGGTTGTGTCTCTTCATTTTGTTGGATAATAGAAAGGAAGGACTCGCTGTTCGAGGGTGGACGTAGCCCAAACTGGTTGAACCACGTATATCTCTGGCTCTCTTATTTTATGTGTTTTGTGTGCTTGTGTTTTCCGCATATTTTATGTCTTTCATTGCTTTGTAATATATATAATTTTGTAACATGATCCTCCCACAACCTGTCTTTAGACTTGGAGGTAATAGTATTTTTGACACTATCTTTGCTTCCCATACTGACTTCCTCCTTAACTCCCCAATGGTTGAGAAAATACTAGGCATCCTGTTGCCGCTCGCACTTGAGGCGAAGGTGGGGATTTTGATTAAAGATAGAAGAAATTTTTTGGAGCCTTTTTTATTTCATGTTGTAAAGCTTCTTCTTATACATTAAGTATCTAAACATAGTTGTACTTTCAATGGGGCACAAACAAGATTGGATCAAGAGGAGAGGATAAAGAGTATTTCCATTGATCTTAAGGTTGTAGGTTATGAATTTTTTTTGAATCATCTCAATCTTCCTCCATGACTCTGTGGATATACTGCAGCCCCAAACTTCACATCTATGTAAGACAACAGGGGTGATGATGGTCTCAAAGAGGAACATATTTTTAATCCAAATGTAAATATTGATAGACTTATAATTTTTTTCAAGCTCATAATAATCTTTCCAGCCCTCAATAATCCTTTTCTCGATGCTATAATTCCAATTAAGTTGATGAGGGAATTCAATGCCCAAATATTTATAAGAAGAAACCTTATCTAAGTGCTATTTATTATACATGAAACTACTGTGGGTGATCCTTTTGGATTTAATCATCATGACTTTAGTCTTGTCAGTATTAACTGCCATACCCATATTGGAGCAGTATTCATGAAGAGTCTGAAGCTTCTTGTACAATTCATCATGGATTTTTGCAAGAAGAATGATATCATCAGCATAAAGTAAAAGAGTAATGAGAACACCAGCAAGCTCAGTGCCATTGCATCCTGTAGATTTCAAAGACACTTATAGCTTATCGAAGTATACGCCAAAAATGGTAGTGGATAGGGAACAACCTTGCTTTAATGTCTTTAGACCACCCCTCGTTGGTCTTAATCTTGGTAGAAATGGTCTCATAGAGATGGATCACAACAATCCTCAGCTCAGGAGGGCCCATGATCTCTTTAAGTATCTCCCAAAGTTTAATAATCTCGAGGAACAATGTTCAAAGCTTTTCTAAAGTCCACAAAACAATAGAAGAGATCAAATTTACTATTGCGACATTCCTCCATAATGATTCTGAGAGTGAAAAGATGATCAATAGTCAAGTGATGTCTCCTAAAACTCGCTTGTCCTTTAGCTCTTTTTTCCTGGCTTTCAATCCAAAGGCTAAGATTCTTTTACAAAATGAGCACATAAATCTTGCTCAAGATGTGGCTAATCATAATGGTCATGTAGTTAGATGGAACACTCTTGTCCCCATTTTTAAAGATAGGCGCAATACGAATTTAATTCCAAAGCTGAGGGAAGCCATGCGATATAGAAAAATTGAGAAGCTTGTAGAGATGAGGAATAAGAATATATCTTCCCATTTTAAGGATCTCAACTTGGTATCCTTCAATGTCTTTAGCTTTCCCATTAGCGAGTTTATTAATACCAGACTCAATGTCATCTAGAGAGAATGCATCCTCCTTGATTGGAGTGATTAAGGTGGTTCCCATAGTGTCCAGAGAGTTATAAAACTCCTTAAGATAGTTGTTTCAATTTTATAAGGGGATAGAATGGTTATCTTTCGTTTTACGGATAAGAACATTCCACCAAAAAAATTTGGGCATGATTTTAGAAATATGGAGAAGATAAACCCGTCTTTTATTAATATATGATCTTTTATTCATCTTGATGAGATATTTGTATATATTGATATTATGTAGCTTAATAATTCCATTCGGAGTGTCTCTGATTGCTTTCCTAGAAATTTTACAATCTTTTTCATACCATGGATTGGAAGTTCTATTAGACTGCTTAAACGAAGTCTCATTACAAAACTTGCAAATTGTATTGGAAAGGATAGTAGTGAAATGATAATAAATTTGATCAATGTTATTATTATAATTCATGGAGCCTAAATCCCTTAATATGAGGTCGACTTTACTTCTATCAAAGAGAATGTGTCTTTTGCTTCCACTAGTCTCCTACATGAGGGTGGTATGCATAGCAAGATTGAGAGATAGAGACAGAGGTTTGTGGTCAGAGTCAGGCTAGAATCCATTAAGTACCTCAAAGTTTTTAATACGGTTGAGGACGAGGATGTCATAAATCACATAATCCATGACACTTCTACCCAACCCATGGAAACAGGTCATCTGACCGGAGAGAGGGCACTTCTTAATACCATTAAAAATCTAGTTGATTAATATTATAAACCCATTGTATTAAAAAACCCAAGAGTTTAATAATATAAATTCAAGGGAATAATAAACCCAAGGGATTATTAATATTATAAAATGAAGGGATAGATATTTTAAACCAAACATATTATTACTATTATAAACTCAAACAATTAACCAATCCAAGTGATTAATATTATAGACCCTAGTGATTATCATTATTATAAACCCAAGGAATTAATAAACCCAATATATTATTAATATGATAAACACAAGAGATTATTATTAAACAGTAGGAATAGTATTATAACCCTTAGGATTAATATTAAACCCTAGGAATATAAACCATAAGATTAATAATATAAACCCAAATGACTAATATTCAATAGTACGATTGATATTATAAACACTCGGATCAATATTAAAACCTATGAATATAAACGTTAAAATTAAATTATAAACCCAAGAGATTATAAACCTAAAGGATTAATATTATATCCAATATTAAAAAACCCAATATTATAAACTAAATATTAAACACAATATTAGAAACCCTAATATTAAACCCAAAGTTTCTAATGTCACATTGTGACGTTGAATAAATTGCAATGTAATGTAACATTGCGACAATCATTGTTAAATTGATTATCACATTGAGACAATGCTTCTGAGAATGCAATGTTAGACACGTTTTTGTACCATTCCAACATCATGATATTACAACCCCAAGTGATTAATAAACCAACGGGATTAATATTATAAACCCAAGACATTAATATTAAAAACCCAAACGATTAATATTTTTTTTTGGCTGAATTAGTTTAAATCTATTAAAAAAAGGAAAAATAATTTACATCTTGGCCGCAGCCTTGACTTTGCCCAGAATAGTGGCATATTCAGCATATGAAGCAAAAAATGACTGCCCACTAGGGGAAACCAGTCCAAACCATACATAGTTCTGCCATACTGTCGGCATAGGGGTGTCAATTTTGGTTTCCAATGTAATGTGCATGTATGATAAACTGTAAGATAAAGACTGCTAGAAAAAATAACTAGAAAATCAAGAACAATCCCATCCAAGTGGGAGTCATAAAGCAACAACCATACTCTAATGGAGTAATTAAGCATCATGCTAAGGAGGAGGTTCCTCCGGGATAAGGCACCTGTAAGCCTCCATATCGTCATCCTCCTTTTGCTTGTCCGCACCTGAGGCTTCGCTTTTCTTGGAGTGCTCACGCCCACCGCAGACCTTCTCCTCGTCTTTAAGAGCTTTTCCTTTGTCCTTGTTCACCTGCTGCTGCTACTTATCCATTTCCTGAGCTGAAGCTGAAGAAGATCCTACCTGAAGCACTCTGGTATCAACCTAATGGGGTTCTTCCTTAAAGACCACCGAAGTAGAGGCAATTATACGAGGTCTGTTAAGGGAGAAATTGAAGAAAAATTGAGCAGTTTGGGGAGTGTTAGAGGCCATATTGATAGGGTAGGTCGGAATAGGGTTGGCATTTTGAAATCTTCCCCGCCCACTGCGAGTGTTCGGATATCTACCGATGAAGTAGTCCGAGGAGGGCAAAGAGGAATCTGAATTGGAGGTGGAAGGGGTGTGTTGGGGACAGCCTCTAGTGCTTCCCCTTCGACATCTCATGCGATGTCTCATATGCGGCATGGTGATGGGCACAGACGAAGGCGACGAAGGAGTCAGAGTAACAGAACTGGGCAGGAGTGGGGAGAAAAGAAAATCCATAGTAACAGTGGACTGATTACAGAGGCCTATACGAGAGAGGTGGAGCCCTTCCCCTAACTCAATGCAAAAGCTGAGATGGCTTCTTCTACTAGTGATTGTGCGATAGCAGGGATGCACTACCAAGGGAGAACAAATTCTTTGTAGCGGAGGAGGGGGGATGTCTGAGCTCCTTCTGTCATCCTCCATCTTTAAACACAAGGAAGAGTTGTCTTGAAGCTCTCCCAGCTTTAATTCCACATTAATGTGATCAACTGGTGTGTACAGAGATTTCCTTACGGAGGCTCCAGCAAGCATAATGGTCGGATCTCGACCTCGGCTCTGAATAAATGCTACGTTAATGAGTGCGCTAGCTTGAATGCTGCGTTGATGAGTGTGCTGGCAATATCTCATGGTGATGGCTTGGGTGGCCAAGTGGCCCCTCCACTTGCCAAACCCAAGTCCCATCAGCACCTTAACACAGAGGTTCGCCCGCATCCGGGACCCAAACGATTAATATTATAAACTCAAGAGATTAATATTAAAAACCCAAGGTATTAATAAACCCGAGGGATTAATATTATAAACCATTGGGATGAATATTATAAACCCAAGGGATCAATAAACCCATGGAATCAATATTAGATACCAAGGGATTAAGATTAAACCCCATATTAAAAATTACAATATTATAAACTCAATATTAAACCCTAGAACTATAAACACAACCTTATAAACCCATTGTTAGAAACTCTTCCAACATGATGATATTATAAACCCAATAGATTAGTAAAGAAAATTGATTAATATTACAAACTCAAGATATTAATAAACCCAAGGGATTAATATTAAACACTAGAATTAATATTAAACCTTAGGAATATAAAACCTAAAATTAATATTATAAATCTAAGGGATTATAAACCTAAGGAATTAATATTAAACACAATATTATAAACCAATATCAAACTCTAAAGTTATTAACTCAATATTAAACACAATAATTTAAACCTAATATTTGGAACTCTGATATTAAACCCCAATTTTGTAATGTCACATTGTGACATTGAATAAATTGCACTGTAATGGAACACTGTAACAATCATCATCATATTGATTGTTGCATTGAGACAATGTGTATCACAATCCAATGTTGGACACATTTATATAACATTCTCGCATCACGATATGATAAACCTAAGAGATTAATGAACCCAAGGGATTGATATTATAAACAAAATGTATTAATAAACTCAAGAGATTATCAATATTATAAATCAAAGGGATTATAAACGTGAGAGATTAATCTTAAATCCAATATTAAAACCCTAATATTATAAACCTAATATTAAACCCTAAGACTATAAACCCAATATTAAACAAAATATTATAAACCCTAATATTATAAACCCTAATATTAAACCCCAATTTTATAATGTCACTTTGCGATATTGAATAAATTGTTTTGTAATGTAACATTGTAGCAATCATTATTAGATTGACTATCACATTGAGACAATGTTTGTCACATAAAAATGCTGGACACATTTCTGAACCATTCAAACTCAGGGAATTAATAAATCGAATAGAGTATTATTATTATAAAATAGAAGGATCAATATTATAAACCCAATGAATTAATAATAAATACTAAGATAATATTATAAACCCAAGGGATTAATATTATATACTCTTCGGATTATTATTATAAACCAAAGGAATTAATAAACCCAAGGTGTTATTAATGTTATAAAACTAAGGGATTAATAAACCAAAGGGATCTCCCTGCTGGGGGTGTCAAATCACTAGGACAAGTGGGAGGGGGGCAGTTAAGGCTCACTGGGTCCCCAGCCACATGCCCTTCGACTCACCACCCTCGCATGCGTGAGTAAAAAAGAGCCTCGAGGTAGGCGTTCTCACTGTAGGTAAGTTTATTTTTAAACGCAGGATGGACGTCATTCAAAGAATTTGGTTTTCGTGAGTGATGGTGAAGGTCGATGTTGTGGTCTGTGCAAAAGAGCATCCACTGGCCCTCAAGCCCTAGCTTGAGCTCCATCGGCCTAAGACGATGAGGGTGATAAGTCGGTTAGACAGTGGTGGTGAGAGTTTGGTAATCGGGAGCATCCTGGCAATGACACGAGAACACACACACTGCACCAAGAGGTGGACGAGGGTGGTGGCGGTGAATTCAGATTGGAGGATGCATATTTAGATGAGAGATTCGAGTATTCAGCCTGGGCACCTGCTGAAAATATTCAAACTGCATAGAAACAATTCCTTCATGGCCCAGTCCCTAGGTGGTTCTGCCTTGGGCTCATGAAGCAGTCTGGCTCTCTTGCAATAAAAATATGCGGGTGGTGGAGCTTTTGAACCTCCTTGGACAACAATGTGGAGAATGGTGGTGGTCGTGTGTCCCTCATCTATGGGGCTCAGGACGTGGTCAGAGATAGGCTCATCTGAGGGTGTAGGGGTGGAGCGTGGTTTTCACGGGTTGAGAGAATTGGAGCAACTTGGTGCTGCAGCCTAACACAGTGAGTAGAAGAGGAGGGTGCCTGTATGCCGAGAGAAAGTGATGGTTTTGGACAAGGCATGGAAAATCATGAGGTACCAGGAGACCCGAGCTCCCACTCGGAGTCTATGGAGAGCCAACATTCAGCAGTGGCCATGGCAGTTTCTCCAGTCCAATCTCCAGGCCAGATTGAGGCCCCGACTACCCTTGAAGCCATTTTCTCTCTGCTCCAATAGATCCAGCTCAATCTAGACACCCTCTGTGAATAAAGGTATGTTGATCAAAACGAATTAGTGACATGCATTAATGTTGTTCAAAACTTATAGATGGAAATCCTTAAGGCTCTAGAGAGTCTGCGTCATTTACTGAGGCGCTCCCAAGACCACCTCTAAGCCCTGGAGACCCAAGTGGATCACATCAGCTACCACATACACCATCAGGATCGTCTCTTCGCGACTCCTCTGCTTGACCCCCTGCACCCACCCCCATGATGATAATTTTAGTATGTTTTCTTTGTAATTTTTTGCAGCAAATAACCAAGTGCTTCAAATGCCTTGGCAAGCACCCAAGTTCTACAAGAAATGCATGCCTTCTAGGTTGGCTGAATGTAATGAAGCGATGGTGGCTCCTACTATAAATTTTTCTTCTAGTATGATAATATAATATAGACTTTGACTTAATAAAATAAACTTAATGGATTAGTATCATAAACACAAAAGATTAATATTAAATACTAGGATTAATAATATAAACAATAGGTTAATATTAAACCCTCGAAATGTAAACCCTATTATTATTATTATTATTATAAATTATAATATTATAAACCCTTGGGATTAATATTATAAACCCAGGGGATTAATATTATAAATACAAGGATTTAATAAAGATAAGCTATAAATATTATAAACCAGTGACATTATCAATATTATAAAATCATAATTGATGATGATGGTTGACTGTAGTTGATGATGGTTAACCATATTTGATGATGGTTGACCATGGTTGACCTTACTTGAACATGGTTGACCATGGATGATCATTGTTAACCATGGTTAATTGTGGTTGACCATAGTTGACCATATTCACTAATATTCAACACTTAAAAATATTTAATAATATTAATATAGTATGGTTTATAACATTACAATTTATATCAACTATGAGCCAACATGATTTACGAACGTTAAATATGGTAAACATAAGTCTCACCATTTTATAAACCCGATATTTTAAACCCTTCCAACATCATGATATCATAAACCAAAGTGATTAATATTATAAACCTAAATGATTAATATTATAAACCCAATGTGTTGATAAACTCAAGGGATTAATATTAAATACTAGCATTAATATTAAACCCTAGGAATATAAACCTTAGGTTACTATTATAAACCCATGGGATCATAAACCTAGGGAATTAATATTAAACCTAATATTATAAAGGCAATATTAAACCCTAAAATTATAAACACAATGCTAAACACATTATTTTAAACCCAATATTAGAAACCCTAATATTATAAACCCTTATATCAAACCCCAATTTTGTAATGTCGGATTGTGAGGTTGAGTAAATTGGAATGTAATGTAACATTGTGATAATCATTATTAGATTGATTGTCACATTGAGACAATATTTATCATATGTTCGACACTTTTTTGTACCATTCTAGCATCATGATATTATAAATATAAGAGAATAATAAATCCAAATTATTAATAAACCCAAAGGATTATTTGTATTATCAATCCAAGGGATTATAAACCTAAGAGATTAATATTAAACCCAATATTAAAACCTCAAAATTATAAAAGCAATATTAAACCCTAAAATCATAAACTCAATATTAAAAATATATTATAAACTCAATATTAGAAACCCTATTGTTATACCCTAATTTTGTAATGTCATGTGGCACGTAGAATAAATTGCAATGGAATTTAACAATGCAAAAATCATTATCAGATTATAAATCTAGGGGATTAATATTAAACCCAATATTATAAAACCAATATTAAATCCTAAAATTATAAATCCAATATTAAACACAATATTATTAATAAACATGAGCGACAAATATTATAAATGCATGGCATTATCAATATTATAAAATCATAGTTGATGACGATGGTTAACCATTGTTTACCATAGTTGATGATGGTTGATCATGGTTTACCATGCATGGCCATGGTTGACCATGTATGATCAACGACGGTTAATAATGATTAACCAAAGTTGACCATACTCACTAATATTCAATGCTTAAAAATGTTTAATTTTTAGTATGCTTTATAACATTAAAATTTTATATCAATTATGAGCCAATAAGATTGACTACTCTTAAATATGGTAAACATAATTTTGACAAAATTATAAACCCTTCCAACATCATGATATTATAAACCCAATAGATCATAAACCAAAGAGATTACTCCTATAAACCTAAGGCATTAATATTAAAAGCCAACCGATTAATATTATAAACTCTAAGGATTACTATTATAAACCCAAGGGATTAATACTGGACATTATGATAAATATTAAACCTTAGGAATATAAACCCTAAGGCTACTATTATAAACCCAAGGGATTATAAACATAAGGGATTAATATTAAACCCAATATTGTAAAGCCAATATTAAACCATAAAATTATAAACCCGATATTAAACACAATATTAGAAACCCTAATACTATAAACCTTGATATCAAACCCCAATTTTGTAATGTAAGATTGCGACGTTGAGTAAATTGCAATGCAATGTAACATTGTGAAAATCATTATTATATTGATGTATACATTGGGACAATGTTTATGTTGTGAAACCAGCTCCAAAAAGAGAAGAAAAGAGATATCAACGCCTTAGAAATTAACCACTTCGAGGGGGCAACCTCCAATATGTTACATGAATGAACAATTCTTGGATGATACAATTTACAAAACCTCCTTTCTATATATAGGAGTCCATGGGGCCATAATGTAATCCTAGTGGGCCACAATGTAATCCTAGCCGACCTAACAATAATAATTTAAGGGCACAATAATAACAAAATGGGGGTTACAAGGTACAATAATAACAATAAGGGGGTTACACTAACAACAATAAGGGACTATACTAGTAATATAGGGACCTAACATGCCCCTCTCCTTCAAAAAAGTGTTGTCATCAACGCTTGAGTAGCTCTGGGTGCTTCTGTATAAAATTCTCATCCTCCCATGTAGAATCTTCAGTGGGTAAGTTCTTCCACTTGATGAGATACTCTGAAATTGATCGATTCCGTAGCTGTCGAGTTCTTGTTTCCGTGACCGCTTCAGGTTCCAATATGATTTTTCTTCCTCATCAAGTTCTGGCAATATTGTTTGAATTGGAAGATTTTCACCTATAACCTTCTTTAAGCATGAAACATGGAAAACTGGATGTACTCGCGAAGAAGCAGGAAGCTCCAATTTGTATGCCATAGTACCAATCTTTTGCAACACCTTGTAAGGACCATAAGCTCTGATACCAAACGTTGTGAAACTAGCTCCAAAAAGAGAAGAAAAGAGATATCAACGCCTTAGAAATGAGCCACTTCGAGGGGGAAACCTATAATATGTTACATGAATGAACAATTCTTGGATGATACAATTTACAAAACCTCCTTTCTATATATAGGAGTCCATGGGGCCATAATGTAATCCTAGTGGGCCATAATGTAATCGTAGCCGACCTAACAATAATAATTTAAGGGCACAATAATAACAAAATGGGGGTTACAAGGGTACAATAATAACAATAAGGGGTTTACACAAACAATAATAAGGGACTATACTAGTGATATAGGGACCTAACAGTTTATCACGATGCAATGTTGGACACATTTATGTATCATTCTAGCATCATATCTTATAAATCTAAGAGATTTATAATCCCAAGGTATTAATAAACCCAAAGGATTATCAATATTATAAATAAATGGGATTATAAACGTGAGAGATTAATATTAAACCCAATATTAAAACCCCAATATTATAAACCCAATATTAAACCATAAAACTATAAACTCAATATTAAACAAAACATTATAGACCAACATTAGAAACCCTATTATTATAAACCTTCATATTATACCCTAGTTTTGTAATGTCATATGGGACGTTGAATAAATTGCAGTGTAATTTAACATTGCAATAATCATTATTAGATTATAAATCTAGAGGATTAATGTTAAACCAGTATCTATAAAACTAATATTAAACCCTAAAATTGTAAATCCAGTATTAGAAACCCTCATATCAAAACCATTTTTTTTAATGTGAGATTACGATGTTGAGTAAATTGCAATGTAATGTAACATTGTGATAATCATTATTATATTGATTTCCACATTGAGACAATGTTTATCATGATGTAATGTTGGACATATATATGTACTATTCTAGCATCATGATATTATAAATCTAAGAGATTAATAAACCCAAAGGATTATCAATATTATAAATCGAAGGGATTATAAATGTGAGAGATTAATATTAAACCCGAAACTATAAACCCAATATTAGAAACCCTATTATTATAAACCCTCATATTATATTCTAATTTTGCAATGCCACATGGGACGTTGAATAAATTGCAATGTAATGTAACCTTGCCACAATCATTATCATATTGGTTGTCGCATTGAGACAATGTCTATCACATAACAATGTTGGATATATTTCTGTACCATTCAAGCTCAAGAGATTATTAAACCTAATGGATTATTAATCTTACAAAACCAAAGAATCAATATAATAAACCCAAGGCATTGTTAATATTATTAAACAAATGGATAAATTTTACAAAAGTAAATGATTATTAATGTTATAAACCAAAACGATTAATCAACTCAAGGGAGTAAAATTATAAACGCTTGAGATTGTTATTATAAGCCCAAGGAATTAATAAATCCAAGTTACTATTAATATTATAAACTCAAGGCATTAATAAAGCTAAGGGACTGAGATTATAAGCCCAATGGATTAATATTATAAACCCTAGGATTAATATTAAACTCTAGGTATATAAACCACAAGATCAATATTATAAACCTAAGGGACCAATATTAAAAACTCCAATATTAAACCCTAAAATTATGAACCCGATTACAAACCCTAATATTATGACGTTGAATGAGTTGCAATGTAATGTAAAATTACTACAACCATTGTTAGATTGATTATCATATTGAGACAATGCCTATCATAATGAAATATTGAACACATTTATGCACTATTCCAACATCATGATATTATAAACCCAAGATATTACTAAATAAAAGAGATTAATATTATATGATAGAAAAATTCAAAGTTGTTGAAGGATGGTAGCTAGTGTGAAGAAGGCACAAAAAAAAGTAAGGGTGAATCATCAAATAGTTAGACTACTCTGAGGAGGAGGGTACATGCCAGCGAAGTTAAGTTGATTCTCTTTATTACGATGGCGAATCAACTAATAGCTCACTTTTCGACCACGAAGGAGTGGTGGTGCCAGACCACACAGACGAAAAGAAAGCTTGGAAAATGTTTCTAACAGCCACGGGACTGTTTATTATAATTTTTTGGAAATTTAAGTTACAGTTGTTATCTAGAAATTGTTAATGATATTGAATAAATTTCCATCATAAGAAAATTCAATTCAAACACTGCAAAGATTAATTTTTTTTTAAATCTATAACTAAATTCCTGCAAAAATTTGGCCATCGAGATAAAATTATAACCTCGTTATACAAAACCTTTTCAATAACTTTATTGAAATTCTGCCTAATTTTTTTTGTCTCCACTAAATTCAAGCAACATAGAAATCTCAGGCTTTGACAGAGACTGAAGAACCAGGAAAACCATCTTAATTCAGTTGTCACTAAAAGAATCCTTTATTTTTCCTTTCGTTGTTAAAAATTTCTACCATTTTTTTCTTTTAATTTAAATTTTCATCTATCGCCTATTTTACTTTCAATTTCATATACATATAATCTTTCATATATCTTTATGGAATTGTGTTCTAAAATACTTTCAATAATCTAAAATTTCAAAAAAATGATATCAGAAATAAATATAAAGCAAAATTCCAACATCGATGCGCTTTTTCCAAAAAAATATCTCACTGAAATTAAAATCCTTACGAACAATCCACTAGCCAAGCGGGCGAGCCAGTTAAATCATGTCCGTACTCCAATTTTCTATTTTATTACAAATAATTTTGTCCAAAAACTATCGCTGGTCGGAAACAAATCTACAAATGAGAAATCAAAATTTATACATAAAAGAGATTTTTCATTAATATAGAGGAATGTGTATTGAATAGTCCAATTCTTTCCATTCCAATCAGAGGTTCTGTTGTTGTACTAGGAGTACAATGCTTACAATCTTTAAGGATGGTAGCTTTTAATTTTCAAGAAATTTTCCTGAATTTTTTTCAGAAGGAAAGGAAGTCGAATTATGGGGTATTGTTGGGAAGCCAGGAAAGATAATAAGCTCTAATGTCATGACAAAGCTTCTGAAGAAAGAACAACGAGGTGTAATTTCACAATTGTGCTCAGTAGAAGTTCCAACATCAAAATCATCTATTTCTCCAAATCTCCAAAAAGTATTGGACAATCATTTCAAGGTGTTTGAAACTCCCAATGGAACCCCACCTATTCATAATCATGATCATTCTATTCATTTGATTCTAGGAATTGTTCCTCCAAACATCGGGCCTTATAGATATCCTTATGCCCAAAAGAGCGAAATTGAACGTATGATTACAGAAATTTTAGAGGCTGGTATGATTCAACCTAATCAAAGTTCTTTCTCTGCCCCAGTAGTATTGGTGCACAAGAAGGATGGATCATGGCGCATGTGTTCGGATCATAGGGAGCTCAATAAGCTCACTATTAAAGATAAATTTCCCATTCCTGTGATTGATGAATTGCACGGAGAAATTTATTTTACCAATTTGGATCTTTGTTTAGGATATCATCAAATTAGAATGAAGACTGAAGATATTTCAAAAACAAAATTTCGAACTCATGAGGGTCATTATCAATTTTTGGTCATGCCTTTTGGCCTTACCAATGCACCTTCTACATTTCAAGGGTTGATGAATTCCATTTTCAAAGCCTTCCTTAGAAAATTTGTGCTAGTATTTTTTTATGATATACTAATCTACAGCAGGTCTTGGAAGGATCATGCTTAACATGTTGACAGGGTGCTCAAACTATTGGAGGAGAAACAATTATATGCAAAAACATCCAATTGTTTCTTTGGAGTACAAGAGGTGGAATATCTGGGTCATATTGTATCTCACGAGGGTGTTAAGGTAGACCCTAACAAAATTAAATCCAATAAGGAATGGAAAGTCCCCACAACCATAAAGCAGTTGCGAGGATTTCTAGGGTTAACATGGTATTATCGCAATTTTGTTAAGAATTATGGGAGAATAGTAGCACCTTTAACAACATTATTGAAGAAAGATGCATTTTCATTGAATCCTGAAGCAATTAAGGCCTTTGAACATCTTAAAGAGGCAATGTGCCTAGCACGGCCTTAGCAACACCAGACTTCACAAAAACCTTTATTGTGGAATGTGATGCCTCAAGAAATGGAATTGGTGTTTTTTTAATGCAAGAAGGAAGACCCATTTCTTTTGAAAGTCGTCCAATAAATGAAAGTATTTGCAGAAAGCTATTTATGAGAAGGCAATGTTAGCAATACTACATGCACTAAAGAAATGGCGACCTTACCTAATGGGAAGGCACTTAAGGTAAAAACTGATCATGATAGTCTTAAACACTTTTTGGAACAAATACTGTCTTCAGAAGAGCAGCAAAAATGGGTCACAAAGATATTGGGTTATGACTTTGAAATCATATAAAAAAAGGGAAGCTAAATGTCGTTGCAGATGCACTCTCAAGAAAGAATGAAGAGGTGGAAGCATTGCTTTGTGCCATTTCTATTATCCAACCAGAATAGATAACAGAAGCAAGGGATGAATGGAAGAAGGACGAAGAAGTGTGGATAGTCATTCAAAAGTTGTAGCAAGATCCTACTACATCTGATACATTTAGTCGCAAAATGATTCCTTATGGTACAAAGATCTCTTATATATTTGTAAGAATTCCCAACTAAAACAAAAGATTCTTTTGGAATTGCACACTGGTCCTTTAGGAGGACACTCATGGTTTTTAAAAACTTACCACAGGGTGAAGAAAGCTTTTTTTTTGGGATGGCCTTGAATCTGATATTCAAAATTTTGTAGCGGAATGTTTGGTTTTCCAATAAAATAAAGTTGACACATTTAAGACCCTAGGTCTTCTATAGTCTTTATCCATTCCAATTCAACGTTGGGAGGAGATTTAAATGGATTTTATCACAGGCTTACCTAATTATGAAGGAAAGAGTGTCATCATGGTGGTAGTTGATAGACTTACCAAGTATGCACACTTTTGTGCATTATCTAGCCATTTAAATTAAGTATAGTTGCTACTGCATCTATGGAAAATTTTCAAAAGCCACATGGAAAACAAAGATTATTGCAAGCAAAAGAGATCCATTTTTACTAGAATTTTTTGGACGGAATTGTTTTCTTGTTTGGGTACTCAAATAGCTCATAGCTCATCTTATCAACCTCAATCCGATGGTCAAACTGAGATAGTTAATAAATGGTTGGAAGGATATCTTCATTGTTTTGTATCTGATAAAAAACACAATGGGTCAAGTGGTTACCTCTCGCTGAATGGTGGTATAACACTTCCTTCCATACTGCTGCAAAAATGGCCCCATTTATGGCACTTTATGGATATCATCCACCGTCCATCACATCATATTTAAGAGAAAATCCTAAGGTTCAAGTAGTGAAAGATCACATCGAGCATCAATAAGTTCTCCAAATCTTAAAGGATAACCTAAGTTTGGAAAAAAAATCGAATGAAACAATAGGCAGATCAACATCGCAGTGAGAGAAGTTTTGATGTAGGAGATTGGTTATTTTTACGGCTACAACCATACAAAAAAATGTCCCTCAAGCAAGCTAAGAAGGATAATAAATTATCGCCAAAGTACTATGGTCCTTACAAGGTGTTGCAAAATATTGGTACTATGGCATACAAATTGGAGCTTCGTGCTTCTTTGCGAGTGCATCTGGTTTTCCATGTTTCATGCTTAAAGAATGTTATAGGTGAAAAACTTCCAGTTCAAAAAATATTTGCAGAGCTTGATGAGGAAGGAAAAATCATATTGGAACCTGAAGCAGTCATGGAAACAAGAACTCGACAGCTACAAAATCGATCAATTTCAGAGTATCTCATAGAGTGGAAGAACTTACCCACTGGAGATTCTATATGGGAGGATGAGAATTTTATACAAAAGCACCCAGAGTTACTCAAGCGTTGAGGACAACACTTTTTTAAAGGAGAGGGGCATGTTAGGTCCCTATATTACTAGTGTAGTTCCTTATTGTTGTTAGTGTAGCCCCCTTATTGTTATTGTTGTACTCCTGTAACCCCAATATTGTTATTATTATGCCCTAACATTATTATTGTTAGGTCGACTAGGATTATATTGTGACCCCATGGAATCCTATATATAGAAGGAGGTTTTGTCATTTGTATCATCCAAAAAAATTTCATTTATGTAATGTAAAGGAGGTTGCCCCCTCGAAGTAGCTTATTTCTAAGGCGTTGATCTCTCTTTTCTTCTATTTTTGGAGTTGGTTTCATAACATAATGGAATATTAGAAACAAATTAAATAGAGTTCAAGATCTATGAATGAGAAATCAAAATTTATACATAGAAGATATTTTTCATTAATATCGAGGAGATTTTCATTGGATTTTTTCGTGGTAATTGATGGACAAAGCCTAGAAAAAAAGTTGAAAGGAAACTCAAGTGGGAATGGAATATGAGAAAGAAATTAAATAGAGTTCAATATTTACGAATGAGAAATCAAAATTTATACATAGAAGCACTTTTTCATTAATATCGAGGAGATTTTCCTTGCATTTTCTCAAGGTAATTGATGGACAAAGCCTAGAAAAAAAGTGAAAAGAAACTCAAGTGGGAATGGAATATTGTTGAGATTTTGTATTTTATTTTTGGCTAAAAATCTCATAGATAATGCCAACAATAGTTCTTTGTTGCTAATTTGATGGCATCAAATCTTGAAGAGGAGATAATTGATCCTATTATGTTGTGATAGGATTCAATTGAATTTATTATTCAGTTTCTTCACTACATCTATAAATTGTAAGCCTGTAGAGACAGAACATATTAGATATGAGGGATGAGGAAGAGGAAGTGCAGATGTGCAAATCTGTTGTTTTAATCTCCTATTGAATAATAAGAATGCCGATACCTCTGTTTGGTGGATGTAGCCTAGATTGGTTGGGTGAACCACGTTAAATGTTGTCTTCATTATTTTATGTTGTGTTTGTCTATGTTTAACTTCCTGTTGTGTATATTCCTACAATTGGTATCGGAGCTGTGTGAGAGCAAGCATTGCGTGATTGCAAAGGAGGGCGCTGGGATGAATACCAAGCGCAAAGGTGGAGACGGGTATCTACATTAATGAGTTTCTAAAGGTCGTTGTGTCAAAGATGTTTGAAATCCAGGTATCGGTTTATGATCCTTTTTTTTTTTTTTGCTATGTGTACATTGAAGGAACCATTACACAAAAGCCGCGTTCGAAAGCTCTGTCGAAGACCATCTCTGCGTATGCGTGGTGGCTTTTGGTGCTGAAAGGCTTCATCTGCAAGGTCTGGCTCTCTCTTTGCTGTCACATCAATAGTCCGGACGCCGATTTTCTGTGGCCATTTAGCAACGTTACCACCTGATCTGCAGATTGTTTCTGAGCATGCCTTAATAATACAACAGAGCGATCTGCGAAGGGGTGGAAGAGACCAGATCTACGTGGAAGAGATCAGATCTGTTGATCTCCAAAGTTTGTGGTGATAGAGGTCGTGTGAGCGTAAAGCAGAACCGTGGGATTACAATACCTTTGTTTCATTACGTGCAAAGCTGTGAGTTGGAGGATTAAGCACCGAGAGCTGAAGGATCCATAGCGTGAGTTGTAGGTTGAACTACGCGTGAAGGTTGTTTAGCAATTTTGTGTTTTCTTATATAATAAATCGTATCAACCTCTATATTTGTTCCTAACGGTTGAAGCAAAAGATTCCCCTTTGCTGCAAGTTGATTGGGAGGATAATGGAAGGGGAGAATGAAGACTTCAAGAACCATCGCTTTCATGTGAGTGATAGTTTTGTTTATTGAATAGAGCTTGTGGAAATATTTTCTGCATAACACGATCTTGAGTATTTACAATTTACAGTTTGTGGCTATATAATTTGGTGAAATCATTGTTGTTTAAGAAGCTTGGAAATGGTATCCAATTATTAATAATTTCATGTTTTGAAAAGGGGATATTATCAAATTGTTAATTTGATTCAAAGTTAAATTAACTATGGCAAAAACTTAAAGTTCTCAGTTTGAGATCGAGAAGTTTAATGTGAGAAATAACTTCGAAATCTGGAAAGTCGAGATGCACGATTTACTCATACAACAAGATGTGGCGAAGGCACTTTTGGGAAAATCCAAACAACCTCTCTCCATGATAGATGATGAATGGAGTGACATCGATGACAGAGCACTGAGCGACATACGATTGTGTTTGGCGGATGATGTTTTATTTAACATCGTGTCAGAGAAAACAGCCGCTGGACTATGGACAAAGCTAGAAAAAATGTACATGACTAAATCCTTAACCAACAAGATTCTTCTGAAAAGACAGTTGTACAGCTTGTGCATGAAGAAAGGTACAACAATAACCAATCATTTGAATACCTTTAATACTCTCTTCGTGCAGTTAGATAACATAGAAGTAAAATTTGATTCAGAAGATAAAGCTGTAACTTTATTATGTTCTCTGCTTGAGTCATGTGATCATTTTGTTACTTCTATAATTCTTAGTTCATCAGAAACCCTTGAATTTGATGTTGTTGTTGGAGTTATGCTATTTGAAGAAACCAGAAAAAGGTCAAATTTAGAAACCTATACATCAAAAGAAATGATGGTTAGAGGTCGATCTAAAGAAAAACACTTCAGTGAGAAAAATAACTCTCAGTCAAAATCGAAAGGGAAGAAGAGTAAGCTAAAATGTTGTTTTTGCGGCAAATCGAGACATTTGAAGAAGGACTGTTGGAAGAGACAGAAAGCATCCAAAGGAGACTCTTCAACAAAAAATAAAGAAGCAAACACGACAGATACAGGTTCAAGTTCGGCATCTGATTCAGGTATAAGTGATGAAGTTTTATCAGTTAATTTTTCAAATCATGATCAACATTGGCTATTAGATTCTGGTGCGTCCAATCACATGTGCATCCATAAAGAATGGTTTAAATCTTATAAGTCAATTAATGATGGAGTAGTTTACATGGGCAATGATGTCTCATGTAATGTTGTGGGAATTGGAAGCATCCAGATTAAAATGTTTGATGGGATAAATAAAATCTTAACTGATGTAAGACATGTGCCTAAACTCAGAGAAAATCTTATTTCTGTAGGAGTGTTAGACACAAATGGACATAAAAATTTTATTCAAGGTGGAGTAATGAAAATTTACAAAGGAATCTTATTAGTAATGAAAGCAAAGAAGATTGGAAATATTTTTCAGTTAGAAGGAAGAACAGAGTCAGATCATGCTTCAACTATATCTGAAAACGACAGTGATTCTATTCGACTATGGCATCAACGATTGGGCCATATGAGCGAAAGAGGATTAAAAATCTTGTCTGATCGTATGTTACTTCCTAGTTTAAAGTCTTTTAAATTAGATTTCTGCAAACATTGTATATATGGAAAACAAAGCAAGCAGAAATTTAAAACTGGAAAACATACTAGTAAAGGAATCCATGATTATATCCATTCTGATGTTTGGGGTCCTTCTCCTACAACCTCATATGGAGGATCATCATATTTGTATCTTTTATAGATGATTTATCTAGGAAATTATGGGTCTACATGTTAAAAATAAAGTCTGTTGTATTCACAGTTTTCAAGTAGTTTAGAGCATTAGTAGAAAATATCACTGGAAGAACCATTAAATGTCTAAGAACTGACAATGGTGGTGAGTTTACTTCAAAGGCTTTTGATAATTATTGCAAGGAAGTTGGGATCAAAAGACATAGAACTACTGTATATACTCATCAGCAAAATGGATTTGTTGAACGCATGAACAGGACTCTCTTAGAAAGAGCAAGAAGTATGCTAAGTAATGCCAATTTACAGAAGGAATTACGGACATAAGCAGTATCTATGGCTTGTAATTTGATAAACCGATCACCATCAACTGCAATAGGATGAAAATTTCCTCAAGAGGTATGGAAGGGTCATCCTTATGATTATTCTAAACTGAAAGTTTTTGGTTGTGATGCATATGCTCTAATTGTAAAACATCAGCATTCTAAATTAGATCCTAAATCAAAAAGATATATCTCTGTTGGATATGGTGATGGGATTAAGGGATACAGGTTGTGGGATCCTACTACTCACAAGATCATCATTAACAAAGATGTTAAATTCAATGAATCTTCACTTGATAATCCATATGTAGATATTAAATTGAAACAGGAAAATGTACCTAAGTTTCAACATATTCAATTTGAAACTAGTTCAAATATTGATGATAGTAAAGATGGACAAGTTTCAAATCAAGATCATGAAGAAGTTCCTACAGATAATAATCAGCAAATTGTGGAAGAACCAGAAACATATTTAAGAAGGTCCATGAGAATCAGACATCCTCCTAAAAGGTATGATGATTATGTTATTTCAGTTGCTTTAACCGCTAATGATGATGAACCTTTATGCTATCAGGAAGTTGTAGAAGGTTCTAACAGTGATAAGTGGAAAGAAGCTATGAAGGATTAGATGAAGGCATTAGATAAGAATGCCACATGGGACCTGGTAGAACTTCCTAAAGACAGAAAAACTGTAGGATGTAAATGGGTTTTCAAATTGAAAAAGGGTGTTGATGATAAAGAAAACAGGTACAAAGCGAGGCTGGTTGCGAAAGGTTTTTCTCAGAAAACAGGAATTGACTTTCATGAGATATTTTCACCAATTGTTAAAATTGTTTCAATTCGGATTGTCTTAGCATTAGTTGCTTTACTTGATTTAGAATTACAACAACTAGATGTTAAGACTGCATTCTTACATGGAGATTTACATGAAGAGATTTATATGGAACAACCTGAAGGGTTTGTTCAAAATCGCAACAAGAAATTTGTCTGCAGGCTCAAGAAATCATTATATGGTCTGAAGCAGTCGCCGAGACAATGGTATAAGAGATTTGATTCTTTCATAATGAGCCAAAATTATATAAGAAGTGAATATGATCATTGTGTTTACTTTAAGAAATTAAGTAATGGCATATTCATTATCTTAGTATTATATGTTGACGATATGCTTTTAGCAAGAAAAAGCATAGCAGAGATCAACAGGTTAAAGGCTCAAATGGCTAGGACATTTGATATGAAAGATATAGGAGCAGCAAGACAGATTTTGGGCATGGAGATTTTCAGAGACAGGAGCAATGGTAAGCTGTGGTTATCACAATAGAAATATTGAGAAAATACTCTTAAGGTTTGGTATGAATAATGTGAAGCCAATTTCAGTCCCTTAAGCTTTCTTCAAGTTTATGTCCTAATACAAATGAAGAAAAGGAATATATGTCTCGAATACCATATGCCAAGTAGTAGGAAGTTTGATGTATGAGATGGTTTGTACATGAAAAGATATTTCACATGCAGTTGGGGTTGTTAGTATGTATATGGAAAATCCAAGGAAATAACACTAGGCAGCAGTGAAATGGGTGCTTCGGTATCTGAGAGGCACAAGTGATTATTGTATCACTTATAACAGAAGTAGTGAATTTGTTTGCAGATATGTTGATTCCGATTTTGCAGGTGATTTGGATAAGGGAAGGTTAGCTTCAAGATATGTTTTTACTCTTGCAGGTGGAGATATTAGCTGGATGTCAAAGCTACAAAACATTGTTTCTTTATCCACTACAGAAGCAGAATACATAGCTGCTTCACACGCTTGCAAAGAAGCGGTTTGGTTGAAAGGTCTGTTTGGTGAGTTTGGTAGGTTGCAAGACAACATAAAGTTATTTTGTGATAGTCAAAGTGCAATTCATTTGGCTAAAACTCCAACCTATCATAGTAAATCAAAGCATATAGCTATAAAGTACCATTTTGTAAGACAGGTTATCACTGAACGGGGAGTCTCTCTTGAAAAAGTGCATAAAAATGAAAACTGTGTAAACATGTTCACGAAACCAGTTTTATTAGAGAAGCTACGATGGTGTCTGGCTTCTCTTGGATTGCAGAAAAAATGAAAAGAATAAACAGGAACGAGGTATTAGGCTAATTGTTGTCAAGGTGGAGATTGTTCAGATTTTGTATTTTATTTTTGGCTAAAAATCTCATAGATAATGCCAACAATAGTTGTTTGTTGCTAATTTGATGGCATCAAATCTTGAAGAGGAGATAATTAATCCTATTTTGTTGTGATAGGATTCAATTGAATTTATTATTCAGTTTCTTCACTACATCTATAAATTGTAAGCTTGTAGAGGCAGAACATATTAGATATGAGGAATGCGGAAGAAAAAGTGCAGACGTGCAAATCTGCTGTTCTAATCTCCTGTTGAATAATAAGAATGTCGATACCTCTGTTTGGTGGATGTAGCCCAGATTGGTCGGGTGAACCACGTTAAATGTTGTCTCCATTAGTTTATGCTTTGTTTGTCAATGTTTAACTTTCTGCTGCATATTTTCCTACAAATATGAGAAACAAATTAAATAGAGTTCAAGATCTACGAATGAGAAATCAAAATTTATACATAGAAGCACTTTTTCATTAATATCGAGGAGATTTTCCTTGCATTTTTTCATGGTAATTGATGGACAAAGCCTAGACAAAAGTTGAAAATAAACTCAAGTGGGAATGGAATATGAGAAGCAAATTAAATAGAGTTCAATGTGTACGAATGAGAAATCAAAATTTATACATAGAAGATATTTTTCATTAATATCGAGGAGATTTTCCTTGCATTTTTTCGTGGTAATTGATGGACAAAGCCTAGACAAAAAGTTGAAAAGAAACTCAAGTGGGAATGGAATATGAGAAACAAATTAAATAGAGTTCAAGATCTACGAATGAGAAATCAAAATTTATACATAGAAGAGATTTTCCATTAATATCGAGGATATTTTCCTTGCATTTTTTCATGGGAATTAATGGACAAAGCCTAGACAAAAAGTTGAAAAGAACATACTAGACCAAGCCCACAAGATGACTCAATAATAATTAGCTAGGTTGAGAAGAGGACACTTGTTTGTTTTTTTTATATTAAACATGTAGTTGTATATTCAATAAATCATTCACATACAAGAAATTTTGGTTTTTTCAAAGTTTAACCCTCATCTACATGTGAAGATTTTGTGAGAATTAAACAACCAATTCTTACTTGCTCTATTCATCGTGAATCAATTTCACCTAACTAAATGGGTGGCAAACTTGCACCTTTCCACAAAACCCTATTGATATCTTAATCACTAACCTATACTTTTCCTCACTAGGTCTAACCTACTTTACTTTTTCTCACTAGGTCTAGTCTATTGAGTACTCCTCTAGACTACTCTTGTAACATTTCACGGTAGCTAATATAACGACGGAGTTGCTGGAATTTAAACTCTAAAGAATAGAGAAATAGTTTAGTTAATTATTTATTTTTAATTCTTAGGCGTGCTTGGTCGTTCCAGTAGGTACCAAATTGTTCAAAAAAAAAAAAAAAAAGGAAAGGAAGATTGTAGGTGACAGAGTATAATAATTAACTTTCACCTTTATTTTTTTCGATATAGAACTATGCAAATTTTACTATTAACTTTCAATTTTACTTTTTTCCATTTTGAAATTTAAACTTAATGGAAATGACTTTTCATTTTGAAACTTAAACCTTATGGAAATGAAACTTTAAGTTGTGTTAACTTAATAAATAACTTTAATCATTAATTTATTTATATATATAATTAATTTTAAATGTATTTAATATTAAAAAAATATTAAGTTAATTATTTTTATTTGGTTAAGAGTTAAGTTATCTAGAGATAAAAAAACAAGTTAAAGATTCCAGACTCGAAGGTATTTAGGGGAAGTTACTCCTTACCGACCACAAGCTAAAGCTAGTCATTCAAATAACCCATTTTCCTTGAATAAAAATAATGAAAAATCTTATATTTAAAAAAACCAACCAGAAATCACTATCCTTACTACTCACCTAAAAACTAAATTATAATAAATTATGTTAAAAAAAAACTTTTTCTAATCAAATCAAATTAAAATAAATTTAAAATATTAAAAGTTACCCATATAACGTGCTTCGATTGAGTTCGTAGTGGTTTTCGGCTGACCAGCATGTGCTTTGAATGACCAAGCCAATTATTCCTGCATTCAGGGTTGCTTGAACCAATAAGAGTCGTTTGAGTGTCCAAGTGGCCCTATAGAATGAACACACCTAAGTTAGCAGAGCTAAAGATATAGTTGAAGGAAATGTTAAATGAATAATACATTACACCCAACATGTCACCCTAGAGAGATACAACATTTTTTGTGAAAAAAAGGATGACACCCTTTGGTTGTAACGATTATAGACAAATGAACAAGGGTACCATTAAAAACAAGTATCACATACCCAAAATTAGTGATTTATTTGACTAGCTGAGAGGAGCCATAGTGTTTTCAAAAATAAATTTGAGATCCATGTATCATCAAGTTTGAATCAAGAATCACGATAGTTACTAGATTCCATTGAAGACCAGATATAGGCATTGTGAATCTATAGTAGTTCTATTTGCAATGACAAATGCATTAGCCACATTTATGTGCCTCATGAATAATGCTCTTGGAAAATATGTGGACGAGTTTGTGTTAGTATCTATTAATGACAACTTAGTGTATTCAAAAACCAAGGAGGAGCAAAAAGAGCACCTCAATGTGGTTCTACAAGTTGAGGCACTACTTGCTGGGGAGAAAGTTCATATTAATGAAATATCACAACATGTTGAGGTATTTGCTTGATCAACCGCCATTGAATTCAACGCAAGCTAGATGGCCATTATTAGTGAATTTGATTTTGAAATGAAGCTTATTAAAGGTTAAGAAAATAGAGTGGTTGATGCACTCAATAGAAGCGTGTAAGTGATACACATGTCATCCATAAGTGCGTGCAAGCCAAACACTCTAGAAAGAATTAGAGAAGCATTGCACGAAAATAACCACTTTCAGTATGCAAGTGTGTGCTTGCAGCAAGAACCCAAGGGGTCAATGGGAGAAAATTATCAGTTGGTCAGGGATGGATTATTTTTATTCAGAGAGAGTTTGTACATAACCAATGTGGTTTAATTAAAAAAACTCACAATGGGTGAGTTTCCCAAATTACCATATGCAAGTAACCTAGGATATCAAAAGATGATAATGAGCATCAAGAAATTGTATTATTGACTTGGGATAAAGAAATAAATTGTTGAATATATTCCGAAATGTTGAGAATGCCAACATGTTAAAGTGGAATGCAAGCACTAAACAAGATTGTTATATCCAATATTAATTCCTAAAAGGAAGTGAGAAGTCATATCAATGGACTTGATCAATGGATTACCAAGAACCCCCAATCCTCCTAATGCAACCATAATAGTATTAGATACGCTGAGAAAGACAACTTACTTTATACCTATAAAGTCGACCTATCAGGAAATTGACATTTCCTATATTTTAGGAAGGAAATTTCTAAATTGCATAGCATACCCAAAAAGATTATATTTTATCAGGATGCCAAGTTTACTTCTAATTTATGGAAAGCTTTGTTTGCACGGTTTCGAACCTAGATAGATTTATGCACAACATGACACCTTTAAACTGATGGATATACAGATATAATAAATATAAATTTGTAGACAGATATAATAAATATAAATTTGGAAGGCATGATCAGAATGCATATCATACAACAGCCCAGTAAGTGGAAATAAATTTTTCCTTTGGTGGAATTTCCATAGAATAACGACTATCAAGAATAATTAAAGATGATCGCTTTTATAGTTATGTATGGAAAAAAGTGCAATAGCCCAATCAATGAGAATAATCCAATTGACAAGATAATCGACTAAACATCTCTGGGACTTTTATATCAATGGTTTTAGATTTAATTAATAATTTATTTAGAGATTTGATTCACTACTGTTATCAATTTCTTAACGTCTGAAATTTAAATTAATGGTTTTAAATTTTTCTAACACCTTTTGGACACCTTTTTAAAAACTAAGTTATACAAATATTTAACTTAAAAAAGTTAATTATATAAAAGTATATCTTAGTAAATTTTTGTATATTATTTATTAATATTAATTATTTGAATTATTTATTTATATACGTAATGTTGTAAAATTAAGATATACAATTTTATCAATTAAAATTAGTAGTGGGCAAATAAGGATAGTATAAAGTTGTCAAATATTTGATTAAATTACTGACAAATAGGGGAAGATGTAAGTAATGATAGTACAAAGATGTCAAATTTTTTATTAAATTATTGAGGGATATCGGAAGATGTAAGTAAGGATAATACAAAGATGTCAAATCTTTAATTAAATTACTCGGGAATATAGGACGTTGCTATTGTCATTTTACAAAATCAATAGGGAATATAAAAAAGTCAATTTGTAGAGAGGTGGTCAAGCTTAATTTAAAATATTAAAAATATCTCATCCTTTTGAGTAGAGCAAAGAAAAACATTGCTAAAATATGAACCAACTTTTAAAAGTTGCATATCAAAATTTGTAATTCCCCTACATGATTATGTTATTTTACATTGTGTTAATAACTTACTAAATTGTTCTCTTTATTTGATTCTAATTTGTATTATAAGTATAAGTACGAGGTATGTTTATACTAGTTGCATACCCACACTTCCCACCGTATGTTTATACTAGCTACATACCCACACCTAGCACCAACATTGTATTATCATGTAGCCTAATATGGTAGACAATAATGTTAAGCTTGTTTAGAAAATATGTTAAGATTAACTTTAAGCCTAATTAATGATCAAACTTACATTAACCTTAAGTTTACTTAATAGTTAATACGATTAACTGCATCCTAATTAATGATCAAGCTTATGGTTAAATTTAAGCTTGCTTAGTAGTTAAACTTTATTAGTGTGTACTTAACTTTTAATCATGACTTAATATTCTTAAATTATATTAAACATTGATTATTTAATATTTAATTTATTGGATTCTTGTGAATTCATAAAATTGACTAGCATTTCTAAATATTAATAATATATTCTCATTGGCCTGAAAAGTTGTCTCTCAAATTAATTTGAAGATTGAGGGGTGGAGGAGTTACCACATTGAATAAGTGGGTGCCAATTTGATGGGTGGTTAACATTCATTTTGAGGGGAGGAATAAGTGTGGGGAGTGGAGAGGTCAAAGGGGATCATGGCGTTGGTGTTTTTTTTTTTTTTTTTCTATTAGTTTGGCTTATGCAAAGGAAAAAGTGAGAGGGAGGATCAAGAGGAGGGAAGAAACCAAGAGAGATTAGATATGGACTTGGACAGTGAAATTGCAGTGAGAGTAATGTTGGATTGAGAGCTCAAGCACACTACAACTACTATTGGACTTGTGCTCAGAGGGCTAGGGAACTCGTGGAGGTTCTTTGGGCTATGAAGTCGAATAGACTTTCCTAGTTGACAAGGGGTCCTAGGAACACCATAATCGGGCCACAATGACAATGTATTCTTCTTGTTCTTGTTTAATTTATGTAAATTTCCATAAATCAAATTATTTACATGTTTTTAATATGTTGTAATATGCACAAACACATACACATATATTGAATTGTCAAATGTGTTTTTTTTTTTCTTTTGAAATTATGTGAAAAAAATGGTTAGAAGACCCAAGTAGAGCCAAATTCAAAATATGGACCATACACCCACCACAACAACTTACATCTCATATCAGGATTCCTTGTTGCACTGGAATAATATTTTCACTTATGCTCGGAGGATTACGGAACTTGTGGAAGTTTGGGCTCAGAAGTCGAATATACTTTCCTAATTGGCAAGGTGGCATATTCAATTGGCTGGTCCCTGCAAGAACACTACAATTGAGCCACAATGACCATGTATTCTTCTCATTCTTATGTAATTTATGTAAATTTTCATAAATAAATTCATTTTCACGTTTTTAATATGTTTTATAACACACACACACATATTGAATTGTCCAATATGTTTTCTTTTTTTGTTGTGAAATTATGTGAAAAAATGGTCAGAAGACCCGGGTAGAGCCAAATTCAACATCTAGACCCTAAACCCACCACAACAACTTACATATTGTATCAATATTATCTCTTGCACTGGAAAATTAATTTCACTTTATGTATATTACATCATTTCATTTATAAGCATCTCTCGTTATATTGCATAAACCATCACAAATGGTTGTTTCTTCATTTGATGACCAATATTTCCAACATCTCCCATAATTTTTTTTGGACTGTCAAAACATTTTCTAAGAACGATCAATTGTCTTTTCTATGCACACTAAATGTATTCTTGAATTGGTGGATGCCCATGTGTTTATGGTTCAACCACTTAGCCTCTAATATGCTACATAGTAAATATAGAACCAATGATTGTTCTCAGTGATTGTTTCTTAATCATATAGCAAAAGTGAGTAAGTCAATCCGCTCTCAACTATGTTGTCAGAGGAGCCTGAATTTCACTCCCAAACACGTTATAAGAGGGGCTTGAATGTTTTGAAAGGAGAGGAATCCAATGTTCCCAAAGTAGATTGGCCAAAGAGCTCCTAAAATGTTGTTAAAAGTAGTTGGTGGAGAGTAGAATTATATCAGAGATTACAAAGAAACGAGAATGCACACCATTTTTTTTTCACTCATCTAATCACAGAGATGATGCACCCATATAGTTGGAGGTAGATCCAACTAATTCCAAATATGAATATGGGGGTTGAGATATTTTCTCAACCAAATCCTAAACCAACTCTAAACTTATCATGTAAGCATTATCTCCGAGTCCCTCTCTTAATGCTTACATGTCAAAAATGACATCACAAAATTGAATACCCAAAAATGAAAAATTACAGCTCACATATATGTCACATATGTCTGATATGGTCTTCACTAGCACTTCTACCCACTCCGAAATCTCATGGACCGTGATGTTTCTTCACCACAATCTTCGAGCTTCCCACTTGACTCATTTAAGGTACAACTGCATCTGACCATCATTAACGAACTTGCATGATCAACAATATTGACATACTTTATTCTACCAAGTTACATAGCTCGTTGAAGTGGTCAGAAAAAATATCCACATAAACCATCCTATGGACATGCTCCCATCTATTAGATGACATAACTCATTGTATCTAGAATTTATCTAGGGTAGTTGTGTGGGTACTGAATGTGTTCAAAATTTTATCATACAATTTGACCTGTCTCACACACACACACACACTTAACAACATATAAGGATAACCTATAGCTTAGGTTCCTATCTTTACACGTTTTACACGACCCGTCAGTTTATAACAGACCATAAACGTAGTCAAATCAACGATATGTTCTTGTGGCACGGTATACAACAAGAACCACTTATGTTACTTGTTTTGTATGATTAGTTCTTCATATTCAATTTACAAATCATTTACGAATGAACTTAATTAAAATATACTTGACTTCTCCTTTTCAATGCACTCCCCATCATAGTAATTATTTTTTACTTCTAATATAAGTGGATCTGTATAGGTCAAGAACCTTTAAAAGTGTCCTTCCATTTTTAATTCTTGGTTTGAATTTCATTCTCAACATCCAAAACAAGCATCGATGAAGTAACACGTAGGTCAAACAACCAATTTCAACAAAAGTTGCATGGTGAGAAGGCATTAGGGGAATTTTAAGGTCTAAAATGGGCCTCCTAAGAAAAATGTACAACAAAAATCAACTTTATAACAACCAATAGGATTCAAGATGATGATGTCAACCATGGGGGATGATTTACCATTTTTTAAATAAAAGAGTAAAAATATTAAAAAATAATAAAATAATAAAACTACTTTTTCAACTCGTATTTTCAACTTATCTCCCAAAATTTTTACTCAAATTTCGAGTGGGAGTACTCGTTGGATGCGAAATTTAATTCCTCATCCAAGGAGTACCCATGTTGCATACTTTCGATGAACCTTGCTACATGAAAAATGAGAAATACATAAACAAAACGTGATTACAATCACGTTTTTCATGTATTTCTTATTTTTCATGTAGTAGAACCCATCGAAAGTATGCAACATGGGTCCTCCTTGGATGAGGAATTAAATTTTGCATCCAACGAGTGCTCCCGCTCGAAATTTGAGTAAAAAATTTGGGAGACAAGTTGAAAATATGAGTTGAAAAAGTAGTTTTTTCATTTTTCCCTCTAAAATTTGATGATGTCATCAAATCTTATTTGATTCTTTCCACTATTATTTTATAATTTCCTTAGGAGGCCCATTTTAGACCTCAAAATTCCCTTAATGTGAATATGTAACTATGGCACCTTTTCCAGTTTCTCAAGCTGAGGAACTAATCATTCGATCCTAAAAATAAACTGCAAATAAAATCCTTTTTACTCATTAATTAACACTCTCATGAATACGCACCGAACACCAATTCTTTCCAGAGTCAGAATCGATTCCAGCAGGGACAACCAATGTATTAGAGATTTTTCGTTCCAATCTCTTTTGGAGAAGAAAATTCATTCAAAAAGGAGCCACCCTTGAATTAACAATGTGATAATGAGGTAGCAGGCTCCAATATCCAATGCAATCTGTAAATTCAATTTAGTTTGTTTTGTAATTCTTATGTCGCTACATGCCATGAAATAGAGGCCATATATGGGTATTCACTGACGATAATCCCAGGAGGATCTTAGTTACAGGTAACGAAAGTGCCACCATTGTCGGAGATGACCTTTGGGTAGTCGTTTCTAGCAAAATTCTTGCACACTAACTTCATGTAGTGGTCACCTTTTTCAAATTGGTCACATGTATGACTTAAAGTTCATCAAAACTTTACCTTGCATTTTTACTTTCTGAAATTTAAAGTTCATCCAAATTAAATTTTACATGTTTAAACTTCATAAATAACATATAAAATAATAAAACTTTCTCAAAAATATATTTGCATCTCAAGAGATTTGATCTCTTTTCATGCTTGATAAATCCGGAATTAAGATACATCTAAGTTGATTTATATGTTAAAAAAACTTATTGTTTTTTATTTAAATAAAATTTACTTGACACTTAATATTTTAACTATAATATTAATTTATATAATATATATTTGAAATAACTAAAAAACAATTAAATAAAGTCTTTTTCAAACATAAAAAAATATGTCGCAAAAAAATCTTAGCCAAATTTAAGTCAATATAAATCATTAAAAATTGATCAAAATTCTACATAAAAACTCTAATATTTTTAATTGTAACAAAAAAAACCAAAATTATATAATTCTTAACTTAATAATTTACTTTACACTCTATATCAAATAATACTCAGTAAAGTGTTTTTGAGAATTTGGAATATAAACCACAAGAAATCTTCAACTCTAAATACTCATAAAATTAAAAAAAAAAAATTACTAAGATAAATAATATCACACTAATTATTTTTGTTTAACTTTTATTTAATAATTAAAGCTTAAATAATATTTCTCCATCTAAATCCCGGATGCGGGTGTACGTGAAAAGGTTTAATTCGCAGATGGGGAGGTGGCCGGGCACGTGGTTTACCACCACCGCCAGTCCTCCGCATTCAAAGCGCAAGCTAATCTCGCAGGCTTTCATAGTTAATGTTGCTTCAATGCAGTTTACTCTGCCTCGTTTTCTTGCCCACCTCGTTGCTATGGCGCCCATTCAGTCGACCCTTGGCGTCTTACCTCTGAGCTCTTGCTGTTCACAGGTTGATACTGAGCCCTGTCTGCGCACCAACACAGGGAAACGGTGTTGTTTGAATTGTTGTCTTCAGCTTTCTCCAAGTATTCACGTCTCCTCTGGTCCGTTTTGCAATTTCCGTGGCTCCTCCTTTGTTTGCAGTCAGCCTCAGCACTCGTTCACCATCCCTCTGTCGTCTTTCCGCCCTGCCAAGTTCACTATGCCTCGACTGAGACCTAGGATGACCTGCAGGCGCGGCTCCTCTCGGGGGCATGTCATCAGGCCGCCTGCGTCTCCTTCCTCTGACTCTCCGTCGGACTTCTCTGACCCTAGTGATGGGCGCACTGCAGCTTCCAGTCATGGCAGAGGACGTGGTCGTGGGGCGCAAGTTCGCCTCTCCTCCAATGTTCACTCTCACTCTGCCCGTTTCATCTATCCCTGCTCCCTCAATCATCATGAGTTCATTGCCTCTGTCTCCATCAATCTGAGGCCTAACCCGGTTGCTCAGCCTTTGCCCTCGGCCCCCAACACGATTGCTCAAGCTCTGCCCTCTGGAATTGTCCCTGCTCCTGAGGATGAAGTTCTATTTTGTCCCCCCGACATCAGTATGCAAAGTGCTCCGGGAGCAATCACCTCTCAGTTCGAGTTTCCGAAAGCTGAGCCCAGCGCTCCTTCTGGAAGTGGCTTCTCAGGAAAAGCTCCTCCTCCTCCAGATGACGATGACTTCTGCCCGTATGCATGCCCAGTGGTGGAAGAAGCGCCCTCACCTACCAATGAAGCTTAATGGATACAGCATGCCAGTTTTTGACTACAGGTATCAAGAAGGGGTTAAACCTCCTCCTTCCTTTCAGTTTTTTGCAGGATATTGACTGTCATTCTCCATCGACATATCAATGGTCTTCCAGCTACTGTTTTCTAAATATTGCTATACATGTAACTGTCCTCTGGACAGCGTTCCAATGCTACACTAAAACTGTTTGTAATTTTGGTTTTGGGATGTGTCTGTTGTGGTCTTGTATGTCGAAAAAAGTGCTCCATTTCAGACAACACTACAGACACAAGTATCAGTGGTATAACAGACGGACAAGGTCCTGGTCATCAGTGTTTTTCATAGTTTGTAAACAGTTGTTGGTTTTTCATGTCAATGTGCAGCAGTGTAATGCAAGAATGCCACATCACTGGGCTAGCCACTCGGAGGCCTCTGCCTCTTTGTAATCTTTTTGTATCAATATAGAAGTAGACTTATTCAAAAAAAAAAAAAAAAAAAATTTCCATCTAAAAACTCTTGAAATCATACAAATTCTACAACTAAACAAAATAAAAATAATCTAAATCTACATAAAATAAAATTACCTATTAGCTCACAATTCTAACCACTTTGTTATGTGATTTAAGCGAATATCAATGGTCCCTAATATTAGGTGAGGAACAACATAATTTCAAATCATTGAATATATTTAACATTGTAAATCCTAAATGCTTAGGTTAATACACATGTCAATCATATGATAAAAACCCCACTAAACAAAGAAAACAAAAGGTGTTAGAGTATCATTTTTATGCTTTATTTTGACGCTACACCGCATGCATTGATGATGACGAGTTATTAATTAATTTAGGGAAATCAATATATACAATGTCATAGGGTCATTAATGAGGGGCAATATATGTTACTTGTTGGATTTTCTATTTGCTTAAATCTAATGGGTAGCGTATACTACCTCTATGCATTAATGACCCTATAACATTATATATATTGATAGAGGTTAAGCTTAATAACAATGGGATTTGGGTTTCATATACAAAAATATCATTGAAATAAAAATATTTGTACATAGATATAAGCATTAAATATGTCACACGTATTACTAATTGTCAGTTACTTCATTATATGGTTTTTTTTCTAATAAAATATACATAAATATTTTATGTATTATTCTTCAACTAAAATATGTTTATGAATATATAATCAAATTTATTTTTAATTATTTTATTAAAGAAACATAGATATAATTTAGCATACACATAAAAATATTCTAACCTTCGTCCAATTGAGACTTGGACAAACTCGGATGAGAATTTTTTCTCTAACTTAGGTCTATTCGACTCTGCAACTGCTCTGACATTCTGAGCTCCTTGCATCGCCCTGCGACCTCTATCGTTATCGGGCCTGCAAGGGCTCCCCCCAAGGACCCTCATTGGAGCCGAATGGTGGTACATCTGCCCCCTCTTCAGGGATATGGTTTTCGATAGATCGCCCAAGAACTACGCCTCATTCTTTACCCACCTCACTCACTGCTTAACTTCCGTTCGCTCTAGTATCACTGCTGTGACCTTTGACAACCAGCAGAACAAAGCCAAAGAGGCTGTAGACCTCTCAGTGAACCACGTTGCAAACACTTTAGCTCCCAGAACAACAGTTGTAGCAGAGGATGCTGCCAAAAAGGAAGCCAGTGCGCTAGGGGCATCCAAGCAAACAAATGCATGCAACGCAAAATCCAAGAGGACATCGAAAGTAATCATCCGGAATCCAGATATCGTGGTTTACGTAGAATACTTGCAGGAGCGCGTTGTGATATGTAAATTTATGGGAATCTGGCCAATGGAAATAACCCTCAAGGGATAGATCCATGCAAAATGGAAACCTAAGGGAGAAATCAACATGTAACTAGGATCCAATGGATTCTTTACAATGTTTTTAGGTCACTTGGAAGATCGAGATAGAATCTCTGAAGGAGGCCCTTATTTCTTCAACTCGGTAGGCCTTTCCATGAGTTTCTGGAAGGAAAACTTCACACCCGAAAAAATTCTAGAACACATATGAATTTACATCAACGATATCTCCCTCATCCAAACTCTGATTCGAATGATGACTCTGATTCAAATGATGAATCTGATTCGACTGATTTTTGCACCAAAAATTTCAGATGTGCTTTGCAAATTTGCCCGAAATTTCTGCCCAAAAAAAAGAAAATCTCCCCAACTATGCCTAAGAAATTGCTATGATACAAATTGCAATAGATCTAACTTGCAAATGAATTATTTGATAAAATAAACCCAAGAGACAATACAAGAGATTGTTAGAATGAAAATTTTTCTTTAATGATATCTTCAAAACACCCTTGAGGTAGGGTAACACCATACAATAACCCCTTAAGGAAGGAGATCTCTCCACAAGCCATATGCTTGCCAATACAATAATAATTGACATCCCTTAATGGAGATTCTCTAGCCTCTATAGAGACTTCATACATACAATACCATGGGTAATTACCATGGCTCATGCATCCAATACCATGGGCTTATCACACTATTTCCTAACAACTTGTGGTCGCTTGCATAATGTGGGTCAACCATTTTATTTATTAATTATGGCCCATGTATCTATCACCCTTACATTACATTATTTCCTTGGGTACCTCCCTTTGTACCCCATACAAACCCCCTAGGTATACCCCATAATATTCCCCCTAGGTATACTACATATTACACCTTTTTAATAATGTCTTATTTTTTTATTCCATGGAAAAGTAATTAAATAATATTTTGAATTTAAAAAATAAAAATAAAAAATTGTCTAGAAACATTGTAAAATGTAAATATTTTTTATTGCAATTTATACAATTAATTGGAAAAATTAAAAATAATACTCTCAATTAAGTAAAATGTATGAATTAGCTTAATTGATTTGGTCAAGTAGTCAAAGCTTCTTTGCTATTGAAAGGTATTGAGAGGTAAAGAGTTCAATTCTCTAAACACTCTAGGGGGGGGGGGGGCTCTACGAATCACATAGAAAAAGAAGAAGAAAGAAAAAGAAAAGTAAAACATATAAGATTAAAATTATACTCTATTTAAAAACACGTCATCCTAATATTATAGTCTTGATAATCATATTAATTGATATTGGATTTATTGAAAATAATATTTAATTCTCAAAGTTGAATTTCTTGTAAATAAAATTCAAAGTGCTTTTTGGTCCCTTTACAATATCTAAAATTGTTTTTGATTAACTAAGAAAATCTTTTCTTCACTTTCAAAAAATAAGGTAATATTGAGTAATGTGATTTTATTTAAATAATAGTGTTTATTAATTCATATATATATTTTTTTGTAAGCCTTACTAGGTCCTTACTATTTTCTATTTATATAGAAAAGCAGGCATAGTAGATAGAAAAATTAGGCCTCAACCTGCCCGAAGGAAACCAAGTCTGTTGGCCATCTGAGTGCATTTAACACCATCCAAAACGTGTAATTCCTTAATTTCCTACGAAGAGTCTTTAGGTAGATAATATCAAAGTTTACTATTACTAAAATTTACATAATGCAAAAGAAAGCTAACCGCTATCAAAAACTAAAAGAACTGTATCCAGCTAATCCTCAAATGATTGGCTAGTCATCATCTGACTCCACTGGGGTCGGATCTTTGACGCCTGAACCTGGCATGTCAACTTGTTGCATGGCCTTAATGTCCTTCTCAACTCTGCCAAGACGAGCATACTAGTGAAGTTGAGCAGGTTCATTTCTTGGATGCTTCTGTTAATCTCTGCCAGAGTGGTAACTACCTTGGGATCCCCTCCTACTTCCTAAACTAACATAATGGCCTTAACCAATAGGAATTTTTATTAGCCAGTAGGTTCTGATTGAGTGGTGAAACAAAGAAATTCTCCCTCGGGTGTGACTCAGGTCTATGATAACTTGTTGTAGTTCTTCCGCTGCGATTTCATCCTCTTCTTCAATTTTGGTTCGAGCTTCCGTCTCCCATCCATGAATGAGGGATTTGATAAAACATGGTGTTTCCTCTGAGTAGACATGGAATAAGGGCTCCATGAGCTCTCTGATGGATTTCCTGCATCTCTTGGCTGATGGGTTTGAAATTTTTGCCTTGCCTTTGTCTATATCTACCTTTTTGCCTCTATTTTTATTCACCATAATTGGATTGCGAGCGGACGGGAAAACTATAACCCTTGGAGTAGAAACATGACAACAAATACCCAAACAGTTAATAAACAGAACATAAGACTTAAAATGGTTGGGGTCAGCAGCAGTCGGATAATGGTGATCGTGAGCCTCATGACAATTCGTAAGACTATATTCATTTCGCCTACCCACCTTAACATTCTTACCTTTATTACTACCTACCCCAGTCCAAAATAGAGGCAGAGTAGCAGACGAGTTTAACCAATGCACATAGAGATACAAATAGATGCCGACATTGCCTATGAAACTATTGTTGTAAGAACGCCTCAAATCTAAGCGACTATCTACCCCATAAACAAGCAGAGGATGATAAGCAAATAGGTTCCGCTCGAAACCAGAGAGAGAAGCATAATGAATTATCCCTCCCCTTTCCCTACGAATGTTAACATCATTCTACTGCATGCATGCAGTTTCCCATTCTGAAACGTAGTGAGGATGATTGATTGTTTTCTCACGGCATCTACCTCCAAAAAAGGAGATAACGGTAGGATTAATTTCAAAAAATTATCTACCCAAGAAGAATTATAACCTTGTAGGTGCTGAACCATACGATTTCTACCATTGACAATACAATTATAGGTGGTTTGACAGACATTGTAAAGATAATCCCAAAAAAAAAAGATTTTCCTCTGCATGTTGTAGAATTCTGACACTCTCTTCATCTTAACAACAAAGGGTGAATTGGATACATACCAATACACTAGTGCAGGCCACCAATGACGTATGCGGTTTCTTTTGGTTTGCACGCACGAGGAACCATCTTCTTCGTAGTAGAGAAGGAATATGACAATGCATTGGAGTGAGAATGTCGTAACCTGCCTTAAAACATCTCGTCGGTGCTTTTCCCAACCTTCCTCTGACAACCCAGCTGGACTCCCCAGTGGTTTCTCATGTGGATTGATGATCGTCATAATGTTCTAACTTGGGAACCGTCCTCTCCTTTACCTTAGCGGCCGTGTTCTGCCTCTTGACGCATGTAGGATCCATGTTTCGGTCCTTCCTCACTGTGTTTCATTCCTCCTAGGCCACTATGTCCTCTTCCCATAGCATTCATTGCCAATTGGCACCTCGATCGGGGGTGGTGGTTGTGGTGACGACCAATTTTCTCGCCATCCTGTTGCACGATGCTCCGGAGCTCCCCCATATCTGGTTCCAAATTCTGCCTCCATGGTTGATCTAGGAACTGATCTCCATTGTTGCAGGCCCAGTTTGCTAAACAATTTGTTGCTTCGTTGCCTACTCTCATGACATGGTGAGGAACAATGTAGTGTATTGTTTCCATTATTTTCTTGATTTCCTGCACTAATCTTGCGATTCTCCAACTTTTACTGATATGCTCCCAACGACCTCCCTGTTGAAGCTTTCATAAAATTCTCGTGGCCATAGTAGAGTCTCCCTCAATTTATAATCTATTGTACTGTTCTCGGCTTGCAATTTCGAGACCTGTCTTCACTGCTGTGAGTTCTACTTCATTGTTAGTTGTGTATCCAAGATCTAGAGCGTAGATCCTTAGGACTCTCCCTGTGAAATCTCGAAAAATGCCTCCAACCCCTACTTGTCATGGGTTCATGGAAAATTTTAGGGGCTAATATTCGCAGGTGGGCTAATTTTCCATGGTTTTTCCAAAAGAAGATTCGCCAATTTTCATTTTTTTGTAAAAATGATTCACCCAAATTTTACAATATAAAATTATTTTACCTTAAAAATAGCCAACATTATATAGAGACGATATATAATATCATTATAAATTTGTACAATTTTACAAACATATCAATAAAATTTTATAGTTCACATATTAGGGACTAGTGAAATTCGCCAAAGTTTTAAACTTCAAGATAATTTTCCATCCTTAAAAGTATCCCTGCCTGGGTTCCCTTTAGAAGCCCCATCATAATTAATTTTAATGAATCCTAGCTGAGGCAGTGTAAATTTGTCTCTAATTGCATACCTGATAGCTCTTTGTTTCCAGGAGGAAGGTGCAAGCATCTCTTCCTTGAGGTTTAACTGTTGAAGGATTCTGGCTTCAATGCCCTAAACTATCCAATCCTCATGAGTCCATTTTTCTGCTAAGATGGTTTCTTTGATACCCTGTAGACTGAGTTGCCAAATTTCTGGTAGTTTCCTCTTTTCATTATGGAAGATTCTTCTATTCCTCTCTTTCCAGAGGGTACATAGTAGAAATCCCAACATTGGGGTCCAAGCTCTATTTACTACTGGACTCCAATATCCACCTTTTCTCCAATGTTCTATTGTTTCTCTAATACTATTGTTATTTCTATTTGATTGATGAAAAAGGCTATTAAGATTACTCCACATTTGATCTACCACTGGGCAGGTATTAAGCAAATCTTCAAGGATTTCTTCCTGTTCGCAACACATCACACACCATGACGGCCCACGCATGCCACGCCTTTGTAGCTGATCCCAGGTAAGGGTTCGTCCATGCCCTACTATCCATAAGAAGTGTTCTATTTTAGGCTAGTGCTTAAGGGACCAGATTTTTTTCCATAGTCTATTCTTCGACATGTTAACATTATTAGGTTTTATTTGATATGCTTCCTTTATTGTGAACATGCCTTTCGATATATACCCCCACCATAGTATATCGTTCCCTGTCACAATGGGTATATTTCTCGTTTGTATTTCTTTGTCAAAATTCCCCCATTGCTGAGCATCTGGAGCTGCTTGCCATTGTTGTTTATGTTTCCATCTCCTCCAGAAATGATCGTTATGATCTTCCCAGTAGTGGCTCACTTCCTTTAATTGAGGGTGGTTTGTAAACAGGAAAATTTCCGCAAGATCCAGTCTACTAAAGAGGATTTCCCTCTGTTGCCAGGAGTCCTCCCAAAAGTTGGCAATAATCCCCTCTTTGATCTCCCAGAAACTATGAGCCGTGACCAGGTCTTTATTAGCTGATGCTAGATTCCAAATGCCTGATCCCCTGTGGATATTAGGCCAATGTATTCATTCTCTTGGTGTCTGTGGCATATCATACTTCCTTTCCCATATGCGTTCCCATAAAGCCGGGCCACCTTACAACTAACACCACCACAGTTTTACCCTCATAACCTGATTGAGGATGAAAAGATTAATTCATATTAAATGATGATTAATGATCAACTTTACTTATGATAAATTTTACCATTTAAATAATAATATATAAATTACAAAAATATTAATTTTCATTATAAAAATGAAAATATATCTACGACAGTCATAGATGAAAAACCAAAAATATATCGATATCAAACTTTGTTTATATAAATCTTTTACATGTCCATATTTACATATATATATGAAAACTAAAATATACACTCCTATATACAATACCTAAGAGATTTTTTTTTTCATTTTTAAGAAAACTCTATAAAGCTCCACAAAAAACAAAATGAAGACAATCATCATGGAAGATTTATCCTTGCTATTACCAACCCTGTAACCGTATGTCACCTATCAACTTAGTAACTTGCCAAATTTCCAATGGCATATTCACTCCCGTCTTTGATAAAGAGTTAGTGGATGAATTTATTTCTTGGTAGATGTGAGGAGAAGAAATGTGGTTAAAAAGTGGTTTAAATGCATAACTTTTTTTAAATAGGAACTAGTGTATCTGTAACATTTTTTTAATATTATTAAATTATGCATAACTTTTTCTAAAATAGGAACTAGTGTATAGATGACATTTTTTAATATTAATTAATTAATTAATTAATAATGATAATGGAATTACTAAAAATTGGTAACCATTTCTTTTCAATAGTAAATAAGAAAAGAAGATTAAGGTTTAAAATTTATGCATCATTGTTTGAACTTCTATCCAATTCACTCCAGATGCTGAAAAAGTAATTACCTCCATCACAAACAATGTTTTCACATCTATATATATAATTTATATTGTTTTGTTAAAAAAAATACATTTTTTTTATAATTTCTAAAATAATATTTTAAATAATTTAATATAAAAACAAAATATCAATAATTTAATACATATAAATATTCTCTTACTCATCACTTACTCATCACCCATCTTTTCTGAAAAGACACCTTGCATTCAATTATTTGCATTTGTGGGCACCACATTCCTACGTACATAATTTTCTTTCTCTTTGTCCAAAACAATAGTGTAGTAAAACATCATTTGCTCTGATATCGTCAAACATGTGAAGAATTCAAGAAAATAAGCTTTGTCCAAAACCCACTTTCAACATCAAATCGTAATTTATCAAGTGCAATATCCAATCGTAATTTAACAGCTTGCATTCAATTATTTGTATTTGTGGGCACCACATTCCTACGTACAATATCTTCTTGTACAATATCTTTTGTCTCGTCGTCCAAAACAATCCAGGCGTGCATCGTCTAAACAAGTCAACGGGCCCACTTTCATTGTCTCAACAACTCAACGAACGGGAACGTTTTTGCTATGTTCGTTCACTGATCAGTCATTTAATGACGCGTCGCATGTATAAAAAACACCCTGCATTCACTTACTCATCACCCATCTTTTCTGAAGAGACACTTTGCATTTAATTATTTGTATTTGTGGGATGCGAGCTTTATTTCAGCGGCTATCCGCCCATTAATGCACCCAGGGGTGGAATGGCCACCGCACGATGATCTACGGTTTTAATTCGACGGCAGCCATTCCACCCCTGGGCGCATTAATGGGCAGATAGCAGCTGAAATAAAGCTCGCCTTTGTGGGCACCATATTCCTACGTACATAATCTTTTTCTCTTCGTCCAAAACAAAACAATACTATAGTAATACCATGCCAATTTGCTTTGAGAATTATGGAAATTGAAAATTATTAATATTCAATATTAATAATTTAATATAAAAACAAAATAGCAATAATTTAATACATATAAATATTTGATAAAAACATTAATCGTACAATCAACTCTCTGAAATTTTTTTTAACCAATAAAACAAATAAATAACTTACTCCACATTTAACATTCAAAAGCTGTACCACATTTAATATCAATTTAAAAAATATTAAATTTTAATAATTTAATATAGAAACAAAATATCAATAATTTAATACATATAAATATTGATAGAAACATCAATTATACAATCAACTCTCTGAATTTTTTTTAACTCGACGATAAATTACAGCTGGAATCAACTAGAACATCCGACTAACCGGTAACCCAAGGTAACCCGACAACGCACAAAATATTTAGAATATTAAACACCAAAAAAGAGAGACATAATAAACACTAGAAAACACAGATATATCCAACACAGACTTGGACATGCATGTATGCATGTATTATTTAGGATGAAGCAATTCCATGGCTTCTTGTGCGAGGGAGAGAATGGGGATGCTGTGCCTGTTCAACCCCTTACTGCCCGAGAAGGCGCTATAATATTCCCAGTCAGACGTCGTCTCCATCACTCCTTCCAAGGCCTTCTCTAAATCATGCACCAATTCTGGTCTCTGCTCTAATGAAGCAGCTTTGACCCTCTTCAAAACAGCTATGAGGACCTCGATGCTGTACCTCCTGACATTGGGAACCATCTTCAATGGATATGGGTGACTCTCAAAAACCTTCACCAGTTTCAACAACAATTCCATTGTCAATTCTGGGAACAAATCATGATCGAAATCCCATTTGGTCATAAACCGTGCAGCCAATCCTATGGCTGCTTCCTGATACTCGCATGAATGTTTCTCCCTCAATCCCATGGGTTCCCGTCTATGCTTGCATGAATGTTCGTCCCTCGCAAACTTCAAAAGCTGACAACACATCACAACGAAGTTAAATGATTAGTTGAAATTGTTTTCAGAACAAACTACAAAGCAACACTTTAATTTTCAAATGAAAAGTTAAGATTTGAATACAATCTTCTACCTGCTCTGCCAACTGTTTAATGATTTCACTCGATACACAATTTGTTTCAGTCGATACGCAATTTGCATTTGCGTATTCAAAAAGATTTCTAAGAATTCTTGCTGCTTGAATACCCCTAACTGCGTCGTTCAGCATGGAGATCAGGGTTGCGAGTAAATTGGGGTGACCGTCCAGATTAATGCTCATCATTATTTTACAGGTAGGCTCCGACTCCAGCGAAAGAAGACCCAGGGCTTCTCCTGCTCTCTTGACAAGTTTCTCCTTTTCATCATTATCCTCGAAAAACAGAGAGAAGAGTTTACGCAGAATTCCGCCGGTACGGCCGATGCTTTCACGCGCCTTGTGTTCGTGAGCAAGAGATGTTAACGTCTCGATCGCCAGGATTCGCAGATCATCTCTTTTTGTCCACAGAACAACGTTTCTGAGATTGCTTATGGCGAAGACTATCTTCAGGATCCTTTCCCTCACGTCCTTCCCCGTCGAGCCTGTAGTGCTTGCCAGAGTTTTCACGATCTCTAGAGCGAGCTTTACCACCTCCGTTGCGAACGCGATCTTCCTCACATTCCCCTTGATTTTCAATTGGAACTCGTTGAGTTCGAACTGCGACTGGTTAGGTTCCAAGTCGGTGAGTGAAACAATTTTAGGAATTAGCCCTCTGCTGCTATTTATTTTATGGCGGTTGGAGCGCTCATCTGCCAGCTTTTTTACTATGGTTAGCCCCAGCCAAACAAAACCTCCCTCATTTGGGTCGTTTGAGAACAGTAGAGTGGCTACGGATTCCAACAACCCAGTGATGGCCGTCACCGAAATGCAATTCCGCTTGTTCTCCACCAATTTGGAGATGATTTGTGCAGCCGCTTTTCGAATCTCCTCCTCGTCAACATTCTTGAAATTGAAATTCAGCATGTCGATCAGCCTCTCCACCACGTCTCTCATGGTTCCGATTGCCTTCAAAGTTCTTTCTGCAAACTGCTTATTTCTCGCAAGCGCGGACAGTACTCGAGCACCCGTGAGCTGTCCCTCGGCACTGCTGGACTGAAGCAACTCTAGACTGTATGACACAAATTCCACCTTCGAATAGTAAAAAATGTCACCTTTCATACACCGCGAATATGTATCATACAGAAAACGTCGGAAAGTGTGGAGCTGATCACGACCGTCGAAGTCGAAGCCATAAGCATCGTTCACCTCCGTCAGAAATTTCGTTGCACTCATCTTCCAGTACGTCTTCTCCAACATAAACAGAAACGCTTCATCCAGAGACAAGGCGTACAAAATTATGAGAGACAATTCAGATTCATGTCATCCTTACCTGAATCTACGTCGATGTAGTTATGCCATACTAACCGAAAGAGAGACAAACCGACGATTGCCGAAGCGGACAACAATTGCAGGCAGTAGAGAAATCTGATCATTGACAATGACCAACTTTTCTTCTGATAATCATCATGATCAGAATCTTCTTCCTCGTTTTCAGAGCTCCAGCATCCGAAGATCTTACAGATTGAGATGGAGTAGCAGATATTATAGAAGGTGCTACCTAGCCGTCTAGCTTCCTTGCTGATGTTGGAATTAATTTCCAACTGTCGGTTAAATGAACAGGCGGCAAGGCAGAGTCTGCGGGGGTCCAGCAAACAGAACAGGCAGTGGAGATTACCCCCTTGGAATGCTGACATCACCACAGCAGGGGCCCACATATGTTATACGGCCCATATGACATATGTTATATGTTATATAATGATCGTCGGTTAATGTTTGAACGTTTAATGTTTTATTTTGTTGATTTATGTTTTATTTCAAATATGCGGCACAGATATATTAAAAGGCCCGTGATGTAATGTTTTATATAAAATATAGAAAGCCCGTGAAGCATATGTTGTAATTTTTATTACATAGCAGTGTAAATAAAAAGAAAGGAACAGACAGCAGCACTGGAATGAAAAGATCTAGGCGCCATCAATGCGTTCTAAACGGTGCTGACAGAGTTAATGCAGCCATAAAGATTTCTGAAGCGGTGATATTTTTGTGGTTGAATGTCAATGAATGGCATTAAACAGGGCTGGGATATTTGTTTTGTAATACACAGAACAGTAGTGTGTGCACAGCAGTGCGTTGATTTACACAGAGCAGTTTGTATGTTTTTATACACAGCAGAGTGTATGTTTTAAAAATAGAGAGACAGAGAATAGTTTTTATGCACAGCAGAGTGCATTTTGTGAAAGACAGAGAAGTGAATGCACAGCAGTGTATTGTTTGTAAAAGACAGAGAGTGTTTTTTTTTTAAAACAGAGTATTCCAGCAGTGAATGTTTTTAGTGAAACAGAGTTTTATTTGTGCACTGTGACAGCAGCAGTCACAATTGTAATCCCTCCAAGAGAGGAAGAATTGCAGAGCAGATTTTTTTATATATTGAATATAAATTTTTCTGAGTTAAAAACTCTGTTTGTGAGTAAATTTTTAGAATTATTCTCTGTGTTAAAGAGGGATTGTTTATTGTTTTGGAATTCTGAAAATTCCAACATGGTATCATAGCCAATCCAGGCTATTTGAAGGTCAAATAAGCTGAAGGAAAGGAGTTCTTAGTTGCAGCAGCTTCTCCAGCAGTGTGAAGACTCAGCCAAAGGAATCCAAAGGTATTTCTCTATACAGTTTTGTGTCATTGTTGCAGAACAGTTTGTTAATTTATAAACACACAGTCAAGTGTTTTTAAATCATAGTTAAGAGTGCAGAATGGCTGGAGCTAGCACTGGTATGGGTATGGGAAATATCCATCTCCCAATGTTTAATGGGAAAAATTATGACTACTGGTCAATAACTATGAAAGCTTTATTTACCTCACAAGAATTATGGGAATTAGTTGAGGATGGCTTTGAAGAGCCAGCAAATGAAGTAGAGGTTCTTCTTTTAACTCAGGCAGAAAAGGAGTCATTGAAGAACAATAAGAAGAAAGATGCCAAGGCTCTTTTCTTCTTGTATCAAGCAGTGCATGAGAGTGTGTTTCCAAGGATAGCAGCAGCTAAGAAATCCAGTGAAGCATGGGAAACTCTCAAGACAGCTTATCAGGGAATGGAGAAAGTGAAGACAGCAAAACTTCAGTTGCTGAGGAGAGATTTTGAGACTCTTTGTATGAAGGAGTCAGATAATATTGACTCATTCTTCACTCATGTGATTGGAATGGTCACACAAATCAGATCTCATGGAGAGACTCTTGAGGACAAGAGGATTGTTGAAAAACTCTTGAGAAGTTTACCCTCAAGATTCGATGTGATTGTCACCACCATAGAGGAGACCAAAGATCTCACAAAGTTTTCAGTGGATGAACTTCATGCATCACTGATGACCCATGAACAGAGATTGGGTAGGAGTGAAAAATCATCTCTTGAACATGCTTTTAAGACCCAGATGTCTTTTGGAAGAGGAAGAGGGCAAGGCAAAGGAAGAGGAAGAGGCAGAAGCCAGAACAGAGGTGGAAGGAACAGTCCAGCAAATGCTCAAGGAAGGGGCAGCAATCCAAATCAGCATCAAGGCCAAGGCAGCAGCCAACAGAATGGTCAGCAAAATGCACAAGGACAAAGGTATGACAAATCCAATGTCCAATGTTACAATTGTAAAAAATATGGTCATTATGCTAATGAATGTAGAAAGAAGAAGCAGAATGATATGAGAAGTGAAACTAGTGCAAATTTCACAAAAGAAAATATCAGTCAAAGTAATTTGTTTTAGCTTGTAATATGGCTGAAGAAAAGAGTGAAGACTTATGGTTTCTAGACTCCGGTTGTAGTAACCATATGACAGGAAACTTAGCAATGTTTTCTATGTTAGATGAGAGTGTGCAGTCACAAGTCACACTAGGAACTGATAGCAAAGTTTCTGTTATGGGAAAAGGAGATGTAAATGTTTTAACAAGATTAGGTGCAAAGAAAACCATAGCAGATGTTTATTATGTTCCAGGAATGAAATGTAACCTCTTAAGTGTTGGACAGCTTGTCCATAAGGGGTATAATGTTTTCTTTGATAATGATGTTTGTACCATCATGGATAAACCACCCAGCAATCAGTGTATTGCTGAAGTGAAGATGACAAGGAACAGGATGTTCCCTCTCAGAATGAGAGCAGACTTGAAGAATGGTGAAGAAAAAGAAGCAGTTGCACAAGAAACTTTCCAAAGCGAACCAAAAGATGATAATTGGTTATGGCACTTGAGATTTGGACATCTCAACTTTGGAGGTCTTAATTTGTTGAACAGAAAAGGAATGGTAAGTGGTTTACCATTGATAGAGAAACCGGACAACCTTTGTGAAGGTTGTATTCTTGGGAAACAACACAGAGAAAGTTTTCCTTCCGGGAAAAGCATAAGGGCAAAAACACCCTTAGAGATTGTCCACTCAGATGTATGTGGACCGATGCAAACTCCATCGCTTGCAAGCAGCCACTATGTGTTAACATTCATAGATGATTTTACAAGAAAAACTTGGGTTTACTTTTTGAAAAAGAAAAGTGAAGTGTTTGAAATTTTTTGCAATTTCAAAGCACTTGTTGAGAATCAGAGTGGGCTGCATATCAAGGTCTTAAGGATTGACAGAGGAGGTGAGTATATATCTAAAGATTTTCTACGTTTTTGTAGAGAAAATGGTATTCATAAGTAGTTTACAACTAGATATACTCCGCAGCAAAATGGAGTAGCCGAAAGGAAGAACCGAACCATAATGGACATGGCGAGGAGTATGCTTAAGGCAAAGCATTTGCCTAATGATTATTGGGCCGAAGCTGTACATTGTGCAGCGTATATTTTGAACAGGTGCCCTACAAAAGCAGTTATGAACAAAGTGCCAGAAGAGGCATGGAGTGGCGCAAAGCAAAGTGTCACACATATGAAGGTTTTCGGATGTGTGGCTTATGCACACATTCCGGATCAGCTAAGGAAGAAGTTGGATAGCAAGGGGGAGAAATGTATTTTCATTGGATACAGTGAGGAATCCAAGGCATACAGGTTATATAACCCATCCAGCAAGAAGTTTCTTGTGAGCAGGGATGTTCAGTTTATTGAAGAGGAAGCTTGGGATGGAAGCATAGAGAAAACAGTGAATGTTAAACATTGTTTATATCATGATGAAAATGATGATGAGGTGGCTGAAATACATCCCCAAACAGCAGTGCCAACACCGCAAAGCACACCCTTGAGGAGAAATGAAAGTGCTTCTCCAAGCACACCACAAGGAGGAAATTCAAGTGCTTCTTCAAGCACTTGTACACCTACTGAAAGAGGTAAGAAATTCAGAAGTTTGAAAGAAATTTATGAACAAGATATAGCTAATGAAGGTATCAATTCTTTGTTTGCTTTATATTTTCATGTTGATGATCCTGTTCATTTCGAAGAAGCCATCAAGGATAGGAAATGGATAGAAGCTATGGATGAGGAGATTAATGCCATAGAGAGGAACAAGACTTGGGATTTGGTTGAACTCCCAAAAGGTAAAGATGTCATAGGTGTTAAATGGGTCTACAAGACCAAGAGTAATGCTGAAGGCAAAATAGAGAGACACAAGGCAAGGCTTGTTGTCAAAGGCTATAAGCAGAAGCATGGCATAGATTATGAGGAAACTTTCGCACCGGTTTCCAGAATGGAAACCGTGAGAGCAGTGTTGTCCATAGCAGCACAAAACAAGTGGAAAGTTTACCAAATGGACGTGAAGTCAGCATTTCTAAATGGAGTGTTAATGGAAGAGGTTTACATTGAACAACCTCTCGGCTATGAAAAGAAAGGCCAAGAGCACAAAGTTTGCAAGTTGAAGAAGGCTCTTTATGGGCTGAAGCAAGCGCCAAGAGCGTGGTACAGTAGGATAGATTCATATCTACTCGAAAATGGTTTTGAAAAGTGTGAGGGAGAACCCACCCTCTACATCAAAGAACAAGATGGTAAAATTTTGATTGTAGTCTTGTATGTTGATGATGTTATTTTTACAGATAATGATGATTGCCTTATTGAACATTTTAAAACAGTCATGAAGGAAGAATTTGAAATGACTGATATGGGTTTGCTGAGATACTTCTTGGGAATAGAAGTAGAACAAGATGAAAATGGGATTTTTATCTCACAGGCAAAGTATGTTAATGAAGTTCTTGAAATATTTAACATGCAGGAATGCAAAGCAGCGATCACTCCCACAGTGATGGGATTAAAGCTCAGCAGAGAGGATAGCAGCAAGGATTTTGATCCTAGTTTGTACAAGAGCATAGTTGGCAGCCTCATGTATTTGACTGCAACTAGGCCGGACATAATGCATGCTGTTAGTTTGATTTCCATATTTATGGAAAAGCCAAAGGATGCACATTGGCAAGCAGCAAAAAGAATTTTGAGGTATGTTAAAGGTACTAAAAGGTTTGGTATTTTTTATACTACTTCAGAACATTCAAATTTAGTTGGATACACGGATAGTGATTGGGCTGGAAGTGTAGATGATCGGAAGAGCACTTTTGATTATGTTTTTCACATGGGTTTAGGAGCCATTTCATGCGCTTATAAGAAATAGCCCATTGTAGCGTTGTCTACAGCAGAAGCAGAATATGTGGCAGCTACAGCAGCAGCGTGTCAAGCAGTTTGGATGCGGAAAATGTTGAGAAGCTTATGTCAAGAACAGGTAAAAGGGACAGTAATATTTTGTGACAATAGTTCAGCTATTGCATTGTCTAAAAATTCTGTTTTTCATAAAAGAACAAAGCACATTGACACCAAGTTTCATTTCATACGGGAATTGGTTAGCAATGGCGAGATTGTTTTACAGCATTGCAGAACGGAGGATCAATTTGCAGATATCCTCACAAAGCCACTACAGCAGAAAAGCTTTGAACATTTCAGGAAATGCTTGGGTATGCAGGAAAACCCAGCAGTTGAAATTAAGGGGGAGTGTTGGAATTAATTTCCAACTGCCGATTAAATGAACAGGCGGCAAGGCAGAGTCCGCGGGGGTCCAGCAAACAGAACAGGCAGTGGAGATTACCCCCTTGGAATGCTGACATCACCACAGCAGGGGCCCACATATGTTATACGGCCCATATGACATATGTTATATGTTATATAGTGATCGCCGGTTAATGGTTGAACGTTTAATGTTTTATTTTGTTGATTTATGTTTTATTTCAAATATGCGGCACAGATATATTAAAAGGCCCGTGATGTAATGTTTTATATAAAATGTAGAAAACCCGTGAAGCATATGTTGTAATTTTTATTACACAGCAGTGTAAATAAAAAGAAAGGAAAAGACAGCAGCGCTGGAATGAAAAGATCTAGGCGCCATCAATGCGTTCTAAACGGTGCTGACAGAGTTAATGCAGCCATAAAGATTTCTGAAGCGGTGATATTTTTGTGGTTTAATGTCAATGAATGGCATTAAACAGGGCTGGGATATTTGTTTTGTAATACACAGAACAGTAGTGTGTGCACAGCAGTGCGTTGATTTACACAGAGCAGTTTGTATGTTTTTATACACAGCAGAGTGTATGTTTTAAAAACAGAGAGACAGAGAATAGTTTTTATGCACAGCAGAGTGCATTTTGTGAAAGACAGAGAAGTGAATGCACAGCAGTGTATTGTTTGTAAAAGACAGAGAGTGTTTTTTTTTTAAAACAGAGTATTCCAGCAGTGAATGTTTTTAGTGAAACAGAGTTTTATTTGTGCACTGTGACAGCAGCAGTCACAATTGTAATCCCTCCAAGAGAGGAAGAATTGCAGAGCATTTTTTTTTATATATTGAATATAAATTTTTCTGAGTTAAAAACTCTGTCTGTGAGTAAATTTTTAGAGTTATTCTCTGTGTTAAAGAGGGACTGTTTATTGTTTTGGAATTCTGAAAATTCCAACAGCTGAGAGTTTCCATGGATTCTAGGGTGTTCTCATGGTGCCACACGACCTCTTGGCTTCGGCTGAAGATCCGAACACCTTCTGTCAACAATGTTATAGTGACGCACCAGAAGTCCATCATTTTTAAATTTCCTGCAAATCCTCCGAGGACCACGGCGGTGGCCCAGAGGAAGGCCAACTTTCCGAGCCTGCTAGCTACCTTCTCCAGAGAGGCAAGCTTAAACACAAACCAAGTTATTTTATTCTCTGGGAATGCCAAATTGTCTCTGGGCATGACATTCCTATTGACATCCAGAACTGCCCGCGTTTCTGGAAGAGGTACAATCCAATGACCGGCTGTGGGATTCTCCGTCATATCGCGAAATTTGTGCTCCCAACTATGCTGCCAGAGGACAGGAATGTTGTGAGGAGAGAGGAATTTGTGCTAATATCTATTGATTCCTCGAAGGAGCACACAAAAAAACACCTCAATGCGGCGGTGCTCCTGAGTTGTAAAGAGAGAACTATTGTCATATAAAAGCCTGCGGGGAAGATGGAGGTATCCAAATGGCAATTACAGAGGCAAGTGAAGGGAATTGCAAGGCGATGGCAAAGAAATGTATGGAAATTTTCCTTGATTTTCGGAGATTCGGAGTATCGTGCAGCTCTCAATAAAGTTATTGAAAATATTGTAGCCCGTACCACGACAAACTTCAAGGAAAGGTCGCTTGCCATCTCCAACGGGAATTGAACTGGGAAAATTTCAATAAAGTTATTGAAAAAATTGTGGCCCGGCCCACCACAACTTCGTCGAAAGGTCGCTTGTCATTTCCAACCGGAGTTGTCTTTAGGAGATTCGAAGTATCGTGCTTCAAAGCTTGAGCTCTCAATAAAGTTATTGAAAATATTGTGGCCCGTACCACAACAAACTTCATGGAAAGGTCGCTTGCCATCTCCAACAGGAATTGAACTGGGAAAATTTCAATAAAGTTATTAAAAAAATTGTGGCCCGGCCCACCACAACTTCGTCGGAAGGTCGCTTGTCATTTCTAATGAGAGTTGTCTTTAGTGTGACTTTTTGAAGTTTTAGGTGTCGAAATCCGGTGAAAATTTTTGAGGTAAAATCTTGGTTTTTGTTATTCAAACTGGTTTTTTGACTCTATATATGGATTCAGCACCCTCAAAAACCTCTAGGGCACTTCGATTGTGCAAAGTTAGCGATCAAACTTCTCTTTTCAATAAATCCCTGCCAGAATTTAGAGAAATTACACCGTAAAAAGTCACCGCTACTCGTTTCCAACCTATTGAAAAGAAATAAAATGATATTCTAATGTCTACAACACTAAATAAATAGTTTATGGATTACTTGATCTTTTCATTTATACTCATATCACTGAAATGAAATAAAATGATATTTTAATGTCTACAACACTAAATAAATACTTTATGGACTATTTTATCTTTTCATTTATGCTCATATGACTGAAATGAAATAAAATGATATTTTAATGTCTATAACACTAAATAATTTATGGATTATTTGACTTTTTTTTCATATTTATATCATTGAAAACATGACTGAAATGAAATAAAATGATATTTACACTAAATAAATAGTTTATGGACTTTTTGATCTTTTCATTTATACTCATATGATTGAAATGAAATAAAATGATATTTTAATGTCTATAACACTAAATAATTTATGGATTATTTGACTTTTTTGTCATATTTATATCATTGAAAATATGACTGAAATGAAATAAACTGATATTTTAATGTCTACAACACTAAATAAAGAGTTTATGGATTATTTGATCTTTTCATTTATCCTCATATGACTGAAATGAAATAAAATGATATTTTAATGTCTACAACACTAAATAAATAGTTTATGGACTATTTGATCTTTTCATTTATACTCATATGACTGAAATGAAATAAAATGATATTTTAATGTCTATAACACTAAATAATTTATGGATTATTTAACTTTTTTGTCATATTTATATGATTGAAAATATGACTGAAATGAAATAAAATGATATTTTAATGTCTACAACACTAAATAAATAATTTATGGACTATTTGATCTTTTCATTTATACTCATATGACTGAAATGAAATAAAATGATATTTTAATGTCTATAACACTAAATAATTTATGGATTATTTGATTTTTATGTCATATTTATATGATTGAAATTAAATAATAATAATACAATATTTTAATGTCTACAATACTAAAGTAAAGATAGTACAAAGCTATGAAATATTTGATTAAATTACTGCGAAATATAAGAAGATGTAAGTAAGGATAGTACAAAAATGTCAAATCTTTGATTAAATTATTGAGAAATATAAGAAGATGTAAGTAAATCTTTGATTAAATTATTGAAGAATGTAGGAAGATGTTATTATCATTTTACAAAATCTATAGGGAATATAAAAAAAAATCATTTTGTAAAGAGGTGGTCAACCTTATTTTAAAATATTAAAAATATCTCATCCTTTTGAGTAGAGCAAAGAAAAACATTGCTAAAATATGAACCAACTCTTAAAAGTTGCATAGAAATTTTTTTAATTCCCCTACATGATTCTATTATCTTACATTGTGTTAATAACTTACTAAATTGCTCTCTTTGTTTGATTCTAATTTGTATTATAAGTATAAGTATGAGATATGTTTATACTAGCTGCATACCCACACCTCTAATCAACACGGTATTATCATGTAGCCTATTATGGTAGACAATAAAGTTAAGCTTGTTTAGCAAATATGTTAAAATTAACTTTAACCCTAATTAATGATCAAACTTACCTTAACCTTAAGCTTACTTAATAGTTAATAGGATTAACTTTAAGCCTAATTAATGATCAAGCTTATGGTTAGCCTTAAGCTTGATTAATGTTTACTTAAATTTTAATCATCACTTAATATTATTAAATTATATTCAAACATTGATTATTTAATATTTAATTTATTGGATCCTTGTGAATCCATAAGACTGACTAGCATGACTAAATATTAATATTTTATTCTCATCAGCATCGAAAGTTGTCTCTCAAATAAATTTGAAGATTGAGGGGTGGAGGAGTTATGTCATTGAATAAGTGGGTGGCAATTATGATGGGGGTTGGCATCCATTTCAAGGGGAGGCATAAGTGTTGGGAGTGGAGAGGTCAAGGGGGGATCATGACTTTGGTGTTTCTTTTTCTATTAGTTTAGCCCATGCAGAGGAAAGAGTGAGAGGGGGGGTCGAAATAAGGGAAGAAACCAAGAGAGATTAAATATGAACTTGGAAAGTGAAATTGTAGTGGGAGTGGCGTTGGATTGAGATCTCAAGCACACTACAAATCTGGTTGGACTTGTGCTCAGAAAGTTAGTGAACTTGTGGAGGTTCTTTGGGCTAAGAAGTCAGATAGACTTTCCTAGTTGACAAGGGGTCCTAGCAACACCACAATCGGGCCACAATGACCATTTATTCTTCTTGTTCTTCTTTAATTTATGTAAATTTCCATAAATAAAATTCTTTACATGTTTTTAATATGTTATAATATGCACACACACATACACATATATTGAATTTCCAAATATGATTTTTTTTTTCTTGTGAAATTATGTGAAAAAAATGGTGACAAGACCCAGGTAGAGAAAAATTCAAAATATGGACCATAAATCCACCACAACAACTTACATCTCGTATTGGGATTTTCCCTTGCACTAGAAAATTATTCACTTATTCTCAGAGGGCTAGGTAACTTGTGGAGGTTTTGGCTTGGAAGTCAAATAGACTTTCCTAGTTTTCATATCCAATCAGGTGGTCCTAGCATGAACACTACAACCGAGCCACAGTGATCTGGATTTATGTAGGAACACAACAGAATACACATATAACCATAAATATAAAAATGCAGCGGAAAAAACATTTCATTTCACTAATATCAAAGAACAAAAATCTGTTTACAAAAAGAATGGAAATAAACTAGCTAGGGTGCTGGTAACTTATATCTGAGAAGATATGTGGTGGCTACAGGGCTCTGAACTCTATGTTACATTGAGGCTCGAAGGCCTATATATTATTGAGAAATAATGTAAAACCATAAACATCCAGAAACCTAACCCTAGGAAATGAAACACCCGAATATGGGCCCCATCGGGGTAAATTGGGACATCAATTTCCCGGGGTCGTAACTTTGGCATACTATCTCTGTTTGACACACATGATGCATCGTTAGAAAGATCTATCCGAGGAATACAAATGTTGACCATGAATATTGATTTTGGAATGGATTCATTCATATTCGTTGGGGAAGCGATCCCAAAAAACGTCGCTTAGGGCCTCAAAACGACTTCGGAAGTTCAGGACTCGAAAAACTGCTAAAAAGAGTAAACTGTGATATTATTAAGGAAACTGAAAAACTGAAAGAAACAATGGTGGGGCCCCAAATGGAATAGGTGGGTGGCCACCAATATCCACCTGGATCATTCCTCCCCCCTTAGGAGGAAATGGTCCCCATTGCGTTGAGTTCCTCCATGAGATGAGGAAACTTCTGCTGAACTTGGTCCCTGGTGAACCACTTGCCTTGGTGCAGGAGTTGGCCAACTTTGACCACCCGATACAGTTGGATCTTCTACTGGCGAGTGTTCTTGATTTGCATGTCCATGATACAATATGTGGTGGCCTGTTCCATGCAGTCTGGGTTTACTTTTGTTGGTGTGATTTGTTCTACAATGTCAGAGGTGTCTAGTAGAGGTAGGAAATAGGGCCGAAGGCGGTCCACATTGAATACTGAGTGCAGACCAAGGAATGGTGGAATACTGAACTCGAAGGCATTGTTCCCTATACCCTTGGTGATGTTGTATGGCCCATATAGGAGTGGGCGAAGCTTTCAGTGGCATCCAGTGAGGCGCTCCTTCTGCAAATGTAGCCACACTTTGTTGCCCACCTGGAAGTGGTGTGGCAGGGAAAATTTTAAGGATGGAAGTTTATTTTAAAGTTTTGCAACCTTGGCGAATCTTACTAGTCCTTAATAACCAACTTTTAAAATGTTTGATGATAATTTGGTAAAAATTATAGATTTCTAATTATTTTATATTAGAAAATATATCATTTTGGCGATTTTTAAGGTAAAATAATTTCATACTATAAAATTTGGGCGAATTCATTTTTAGCAAAATGGAAATTGACGAACAATTTTTTTGGAAAAAGCATGGAATATTAGCCCACCTGCGAATATTAGCCCCTAAAATTTTCACTGTGTGGCACCCGACGTTGATCATGTCGTTGCTTGTAATTAGCATTGGCTCTATCCAATATGTCATGAACCTACAGGTGGATGTGCTGGATGTGCTCAATGAAGTTGTTCGCTTTGTCAGCTTCAGACTAGACATGAGTCGAATTGGTTTGAGTAGCCACAAATGGCATGGCTACATCAATGGGACACAGTGGCTAGAACCCCCGGCCCACCAGAAAAGGGCTGTGACGGTTGAGCTGTGGAGAGCTCGGTTATAACTATGTTGTACATAGGGAAGGCTCTCATCCCATGTGCATGGATGCTTTGAATTGTACATACGTAGGATGTGTACAATCATCTTGTTGACGACCTCTTTTTGGCCATTAGTTTGGGGATGGAAAGCTGTGGACTTAGTGAGCTTGGTGTCCAATATTGACCAGAGGTTGGACCAAAATGTGCTGAGGAATATGCTGTCCCGATCTAAGATGATAGACTATGGGATCCCAAAGTGCACCCACACTCGTTCAAAGAAGAGTTTAGCAGTGGCTTATGCCGTGATATTTTTCTTGCAGACCGACATAATGGCCATCTTCGAGAATCTGTCGACAACCACGAAAACACAGTCGTTTCCATGCTTAGTAGAAGGAAGGCCCAACATGTAATCTATCGAGATGGATTCCCAGGGTCGACCAGGGGTAGGTAGGGGAGTATAGAGGCCTTGCTTCTTGATGATCGGTTTGGTAATGGAGCAAGTAGTTCAAGATCTGATGTACTTCCCAACATCTTGTTGAAGGTTCGTCCAATAGAAATACTTCTGCAGTACTACCACTATTTTCTCGACCCCGAAATGCCCAACGAATCGAATGTAGTGTGCTGCCCAAATCATCTTGGCACGCTCGCTTGGAGGAACACACATGTGTCCCAGGTGACATAACAGAGCATCCTGGAGATGAAAATTTGGAACTTATGTACCCTCCAAGAGTGTCTTGTATGTGTGGCCGAATTCCGGATCTCTCTGCTAGAGAAGCGACCAATCATAAGTCTCATGCCCACAAGAGTTGATAACGGTGGTTAGCGCCACTATCGGTGGTCAGCTGAGGCAGTCTGCAACATTATTGGTGCGGCCCTTCTTATACTTGATGTTAAAATGAAATTGTTGCAGATATGTGGACCACTTCTAATGGTGATCATTCTGCAACTTCCCTTGTGTCTGTATGAACTGCAGGGGTCAGTGGTCTGTGGGGATGACTGTTTCCTTCCCCAAAATGTAATTCTTCCATTGGCGGCACGCCTGTAGAATGGAATACATTTCTTTGTCATAAGTGGGATACTTGTGGACTGCGTCGGACAGTGTCTCACTTTGATATACCACTGGATGCCCATGTTGAGTAAGAACTGCCCCAATAGTATAGTCAGAGGCATCTGTCTCAATCTCAAATGGTTGTTGCAAGTCTAGTAATATGAGCATTGGGGCAGAGCAAAGGTGATGTTTCAATTATAAGAATGCCTTCTGTTTAGATTCCAACCAAAATATTTTTTCTTTCGCTCCTCCCTTGGTAACTTGACTCAAGGGCCAAGTAATATGAGAGAATCCCAACACGAACCTGCAGTAGAAATTAGTAAGACCCATAAAGCTGTGAAGCTCTATTAGAGTGGTTGGGGTCGGCCAATCCTGAATTACTTGGATCCACATGCACCCCCCATTCATCAATAATGTATCCCAGATACTGAACCTAGGTCATGCCAAAAGTGCACTTCTCCAAATTGGCACACAACTTGTGTTGCCACAGTGTTTGGAGGACCTGTCGGATGTGGTGGAGGTGCTCTTCCCAAATCTGGCTGAAGATCAGGATGTCATCCAAATACATTACTACAAATGAGTTGGTGAATGGCCGCAAGATGTTTTCCATTAGCCTCATGAAGGTTGCGGGACCATTCGTCAACCCGAAAGGCATGACCAACCATTCGAAAAGGCCCTCCTTGGCTTTGAAGGCAGTCTTCCACACATTGGATGGTTTGATTAGTACTTGGTGATACTTAGACTTCAAGTCGATCTTGCTAAAATATTTCGCCCCTTTGAGTTTGATCCAGAAGGTCATCAATCCGTGGGATCAGGTACCTATTCCAGACACTGATCTTGTTCAGCACCCGATAGTCAATACAGAGTCTCCAAGTCCCATACTTCTTCTGCACTAACACGATCGGGCTCCCACAGGGCGATGAACTCGGCCGGATGTGACCTTTCTGCAGCAGCTCTTGAATTTGCCTCTTGATTTCATCTTTCTCCATAATAGAGCGCCGATAGATCAGTCCATTGGGCAGCGACACACTTGGGGTCAGATCGATTGAGTGCTTGACATGACAGTGCAGAGGCACCCCTGTGGGTGAGGTGAAGATGTCCCTGTACTCCTCCACGACCTTGTCCATTTGTCGTTGTCATGCAGAGGATCCATGTCTGGAGGTTGTGGCCACAGTCTTCTTCTTACCCTGGGGACGGATCATCAGGAAATCAAATTTGCCCATTTTGGAAATGAGCTTACTGCATTGTTTTGTAGTAACCAAAGAGATAGCTGCAGGTAGTGGTACCTCTGGTATCCTGTACAACTTATTGCCCAAAGTAACATTAACAGCATAAGGCCAAGAGTAATACATAGCATGTCGCTTCCACAAGTATGGTTGGCCTAATAATACATCACAAACATCAAGAGGAGAAATGTCACATAATACCTCATCCATGAAGGGCTTGATGCTGTAGGGAAGGTGACAATGTTGGCTGACACGGAGATCCCGTCCTTGGTGAAGCCACCCGATGGTGTACGACTATGGGTTTGTTGTGGTCGGCAAGCCCAAACACTTCACGACTTCTGCTAAATGAGGTTATTTTGGCTCCCACTGTTGACAATGAAATGTAGCGTGGAACCCTTTACCCACATCTAAGAGTGGAAGAGATGCTCCTCATCCTCTGGATCTTCTCGTTCCTCCTTTTGGATCTTTGTAGTGGCAATGGTGGCGTTGGGCTCCACATCAATAATCTGCTTCCCTTTGTCATTCCCCTTGTCGAGTTCTGATTCAGAGTCAGAGCATGCATCTGACTCAGAAGCCCTTATCTCGGCCACCTGTGACTACTTGGCCCAACACTCACTTGTATTGTGAGTGGAGCTCTTATGGAACTCACACCACTTTCCCGTGTCCTTCTTCGTCTTCGCGGTGTTGTTCTTTGCTTGCAACTTTGGTAGGTTATCTTGGGGCGCCATGCCTTGGCTTTGTCCTTTGTTCTATGGTTTGGGGGAACCTTTCCCTTGCTTTTGATTCGCAGATCCAAAGTCTTGCTTCTTCTATATGAATTTTTGCTCAATATTGGTAGCATACCGGTATGTTGTACCAAGCGAGGAGATGTTAAGGAACTCCATTTCCTCCTGAATGTATCTGTGCAGACAATTGCAGTACTTCAACACCAAATTTTTCTCTGAATATTTGATACCCAACTTTATGCGCAGAGTATGGAACAGATTCGTCAGCCCATGTACATCTTGATCCCTTTGCTGCCGCAACGTATTCCATTGTATGTAATTGTTCTCATAGCTCCGCACGAGATAATATTGTTCCTTTATGGAATCTAGGAAATAATTCCAAGTGGGTACGACCAAGAATAGAGAGGGTTCTCACTCATCATTTTTCTCATAGTAGGTTTCCCACCAATCCTTGACATGCGGGGTAGCTTTGAGGAGTGAAAAAATAATCTTCTCTCGGTTAGAAAAGTCATGAAATGAGAAATATCCTTCTAATAGATTCAACCATCTATCTACGACATCTGCATATATTTGGCCCTCAAATATGGGAATGTCAAAGTTTACTTGTAACTTAAAAGGAGTTATGCCTCCAGAGTGGTTGTTGGATGCATATGTGTCGTCAGTGGGCAATCATTGAAGGATCTCGGCAAAGTTATCCATCATTGCGTTCCTTTGTTTTTCGAGGGCCTCCTCAAGCAATATTTTGATAGGATCTCCTACTCCCTCATATTTGTTTTCGTCCCCCATGGGTGCTCATCGGGGTTTGCGAGGCTTATCTTGAAAAGGTTCAACCAGATCGATCCCTAACTCCTTATACCCCGACCTTGTTGGGGACATGCAAAGAAGGATAGAGAAAGAGCAGACCGCTTTGATACCACTGATCTGGATTTATGTAGGAACGCAACAGAATACGCATATAACCATAAATATAAAAATGCAGCAGAAATAACACTTCATTTCATTAATATCAAATAACTAAAATCTTTTTATAGACAGAATGGAAATAAATTAGCTAGGGCGTTGGTAGCTTATATCTGACAAGAGATATGGTGGCTACAGGCATCTGAATTTTGTGTTACAATGAGGCTTGAAGGCCTATATATTATTGAGAAATAATAGAAAACCCTAAAAATGAACCCTAGAATAAACCACAAAAAGAAATAAATGTAGTCTTACTTGAGAAGGGATACCTTCCTTTCCTATACATAGGATAGAAAACACATATGCCCGAAGTGCTTAACACACAATAAATTGGAAAGTAAAGAGATTGCTTTCATTGCCTATTTGAACAAAATACTGAAATTACAAAGTTCTTATCAGCATTACATCCCTTGTCTCCTTATTATTACAACCCTGAGCTCATACATTACTTTTGTAATCATCAAAGTTACCAAAATAGACATAATGATAACATGGTATTCCGTAGTTCTTGAGTAGGAATTGGGTCTCTTTATATAATAGATAAACAAATTATGGTATTTATTCGAGGCTCTCTGAATCCCACTCAAACACAAGTGCCAAGATTCCCCAAAATTGTGATTTGGTGTAGGGAATATCAATTTTGCTGGAATTATGAAAATTGTCCATATACATGTTGTGTTTCCTTCTCTCTACTCCATCCCCAAAATGACTCAACCCTCATGTCTGTATAGGAGTGTCTGTTTTGCTGGACTTATGAAAATTGTCCATGTACATGTTGTGTTTCTTTCTCTCTACTCCATCCCCAAACTGACTCAACTCTCATGTGTGTATACTGGATGCAAATCCAGGGGAGGAAATTTCATTGTATCACACTCAATCCCTTGTGTCATGAGTTTTCAAATCTAATACAACAAACTGTTAGTAAATTTATAAACATGGGATAAACATCATAGCTTATGCATTGCCTATCTCATGAAGGAATCAATAATGATATCCATGTATGAAATTATCCTTTGTGATCTAGAATTGATATGGAATTTCTCCTTAAATATGATTTTTTACTTTAGGTTGGCCACAAGCTAACACTCACCCAATTTAGCTTGCAATGGATGTCAAAACATTTTGTGAGTCCTATGGACAACATCCATGTGGCAGAATTTGATTTGAGGTAGCACTGGTTACATGGTCTGAATTTCTTGTAATGGTCATTAGTAAAACAAATTCCAAATCCGTTAGTTCATCAATAATAGGAAATTCATGACAATGGACAACAAAATACCTTTAGATGCTCTTTGCAGTAAATATACTATAAAAGGTGTTGTAGCAAAATCTAGCTGCTCCTACTTCTAACATCTTGCTACACACGTTGCCTCAGAGAGTGCCCTGTCACAAACAATTCGATTTGTTGAAGCGGTGTTGATGGGAAAATCATGAGTGGGGAGGTTTGCAACCAAAATTTCAAAAATCTTTGTCCTATCAGTTATTATACTTTCCTTTACTATATAGCTGGCATAAAATATATTACTTATCAAATATATTTATTGCATTATTTTATTAATTTCAAAATTATTTTGGTTGGACATAAAGTTTAAATATTGATTTTCTTTCTTATTATTAAGACTAAGGTTTTTGTATTGTGAGGTTTATAATCATAACCCTCTTCAGATTCTAGCAAATTTTGAACTGTCCTGCCTTACTCCCCTTCGTTTTTATATAATATTTATTTCCTTCGTATCTTTGCACCTTTAAAGACAAATGCTAGTAGTATATATATACAAATGTTTATATATATATATATAAAATTAAAAGCAAATAGTATACCAATGTTTATATATATATGAAATTAAAAGCAAAAAAGATAAATTATATTAAAAAAAAATTGTACAACGAAGTAAAAATAAAAGATTCTTTTAGCCACCGCTGAATTATGATGGTTTTCGTACTGTTTTAAGAAGGTTCTTCTGGGCTCTAGGCTCCAAAACCTGCGCTGTCTGTGTTACCTGGGTGTAGTGGGGCAAAAAGATAGGGACAATTTCAATAAAGTTATTGAAAACATTTCCTACCCTTTCTTTTCATCTGTGGGGTCCGGCTGACGACTGATCTGTTTCAGACCAGCGGTAATTTCGTGAAGCCTGGCTAGACTTTTCTGTTTCCGACAAGTGACAATTCCGTCTCGCCCGTGTAGACTGTTCCGCCGTAATAGAGAGAAAATCGGAGTACTGACATGACCAGGCCTGGCTTCCAGGGTATTTTTTAACCAGTTTGTATTTTTGTTTTGAAAATTATAGAAATTTAGTTAAATTGTAATAAAATATTACAGAAATTTTTGAAAATCCAGGGGAGAGTTGTCTAATGTTGTGCAGCGACCAGTAATTGTTATAGTACTGGTCCCATCAACCCACCAAAAATAGATATATATGCATCCAATAATTAAACATAAAGAAATAATTTGAAGTGCAAATATATATTAAATTAAGTCCAAAATTTCCCAAGTCATTGACTGGGCCCACAACTGTCCATAAATAGCCCACAACTGTCCATAAATAGCCCACAACTGTCCATAAATAGTTTAATAAGTATCAACATTACAAATCCTATCATATCAACTCAAAAACTCATAAAACCATTTTTCCTTCCAAAATGGTCAAGTCAATAAGTACAAAAAGACATTCACTTCAGCCCATTTGATCAACCCCGATGTTGTGTTAGAGAAGTAAATATCAATACCTGCACATAATAAAAAGAAATTTTTGTCAGCCATAACTACTGTGTTATTCAACATTTAAACACATTGTGTTCAATAAATGGCACCCACCCAATTACAACATTTAAACCCACAATAAATGACACCCACCCAATAAATTCAATCAATGATTTTCCATTAAAACAGATCAAAATAGATCAAAGCACATGGATCAACAAAAACAAATTCCCAACCATTAGATCACATCAAGTTCAATTTTGATCACACATGAAAAATGAAGCCATTGCAATCCATGGCTATCATTGTCACCAATTAAATTCAACTACAAAAAACTATAAAAGGAGTTCAACTGTTGCTGAACATTCAAACTATTCACCAGTTCTGGAGACAAACCAACACAGAACATTTCAAAGTATAATCAGGTTAGTTTTCTCAACCATTTTCTTACAATTTTATTTTAATTTCTTATTCTTACACTTTTATTTTCATTTTTGAGCCTTTATTTCAGTTGTCTTACAAGTCTTTATATCAGTTTTATTTCAGTTGTCTTACAAGTCTTTATATCAATTTAATTTTCTGAACCTAATGAGAGATTCAATTAGCCTAAATTCATAGATAAGTTTCTTCGCTTACAGATTAGCATTAAATAGAAAACACAGAGATCAGTTACTTATGCTTAAACCCTCACAATTATTCAGTTCCTTAGCTTAAAACCTCACAATTATTGTGTTCAGTCATGATGAACTTACGCTAAAGCATTTACAGAACATGGCCACTCTGTCTCTTTCTACAAACTGTGGGATACTCAGTATCCAATTTCAAAAGAATCCCTGAGAAATAGCAGTAGAAATGAGAAACAGCCCTGGAAAATCAAAAGCGATGCACATGATTTACAAGGTCCACCGTAATAACGTTTGCAATAAAATGTCATCACATTAAAAATACTGGATATATAACACCTGGGTGAGGGAGATCTAAAACCCTAATGGTTGGTGTAAGTAAAAGAAAAAGAATGAGAAACTTCAACTATAATTTTTGAAAATTCATTATCCTTTGTTTTGTTTGTTTTAAAATTGCCACTGCTACAATACAGGGGAAAATCCTGCTGTGTAGGAGCCTAATAGGTTGATGCCTTGAAGCACCATTTGAATCTGTTGTGACCGAAGGTAAATTGTCATTGAATCTGGGCTAACAGATGTAAGATCTCATTGATTCATAGTTGCACCACAGTTCATTTGAAGTCAAGTGCATTTTAGAGACTGGATGAAAGAAACCTGTCTTTATCATTTCACTTTTTGTAGTTAAAAAGATTTAAAAGGAAACATCAAATTCCTCAAGAAAAATCCCAAATTGAAATGGTGCATCTTTAGAAATAAGGAGGAGGATTAGATGGATCTCTACCATAGCTCAGTGTTTAGCTCAGTTCATGGCTATTAATGTCAAGGTTTGATCAAGATGCCATTAGTTAGAGGATTTTGTCTCTAGTGAGTAATAGAATTATAACGAGTTTTTCCAATGCTGATAAATAAAATAATAACAATAATATTTTAATGGCTCACCCACAGATAAATTTCTTGGCTTAAATTCACAGATAAGTTTCTTCGCTTACAGATTAGCATTAAATAGAAAACACAGAGATCAGTTATTTATGCTTAAGCCCTCACAATTATTCAGTCCCTTAGCTTAAAACCTCACAATTATTGTGTTCAGTCATGATGAACTTACACTAAAGCATTTACAAAACATGGCCACTCTGTCTCTTTCTGAAAACTGTGGGATACTTAGTATCCAATTTCAAAAGAATCCCTGAGAAATAGCAGTAGAAATGAGAAACAGCCCTGGAAAATCAAAAGTGGTACACATGATTTACAAGGTCCACCGTAATAACAGTTGCAATAAAATGTCATCACATTAAAAATATTGGATATCCGACACCTGGGTGAGGGAGATCTAAAACCCTAATGGTTGTGTAAGTAAAAGAAAAAGAATGAGAAACTTCAACTGTAATTTTTGAAAATTCACTGTCCTTTGTTTTGTTTGTTTTAAAATTGCAGGGGAAAATCCTACTGTGTAGGAGCCTAATAGGTTGATGCCTTAAAGCACCATTTGAATCTGTTGTGACTAAATGTAAACTGTCATTGAATCTGGGCTAACAGAGGTAAGATCTTGAAACATAAAATGGATGCTCCCATCTTGCCTGTGGAATTCTCCCCTAATACCCCTAGCAGGCTCTCCAACAAAACCAGGAAAAATAATACTTCAGATGCTTTAGGTCCTGATGTTCCATAGTTTCTATTAAATGATCAAAAAAACAAAACATGACTAGCTGAGCATATAAGCTTGTGGAAAATAGTTGAGCATGAGTAGATGAGCATTAGCTGATCATAGGAATTAAAGATGACAAAACAGAAAATAAGAAAACTGTAACAGAAGGAAAGGCATTCAGAAAAATCAGGCATGAACACACAAACTAATTGTAAACTGTTATAAATTGTTATAAATGGGAAGAGATGATGTTACCAGATGATGTTTGGCTTGTATGAAAGAATTTTGTTCAATTATTCTTAACTAAATGCATGCAATAATTATGCAGGTAGTTGCATCCATGGCAAGAGTGAGTTATGTCACTCGCACAAGGAGAAGTGGCAGAAGAGTGACCAGGAGTGCCCAACTGCGATGCACCTCATCAGATGAAGAAAGAACAAGTGATGTCAATGTCACCAATGCTCCAACAAATGTTGTTGACGATGACCATGTGGTTGAAGCTGATGTTGTGGCACCATCAGCCACAGAGCCACCGTAAACCACAGTCCAAGGTGCAACTTCAACTAAAAAGATCAGCGCCATAAGAGGTTGGACAAAAGAAGAAATTTTAGCTGCAATTGACGACATAGAGTTCAATGGATATTATGTTCGGGCATCTGCAAAGAAGCATACTATTCCCCCTTCATCAATACATTATTGGATAAATGGGCTGACTCAAACCAAACATAGAGGGCCTGTTACAGTTATGACTGAAGAGAAGGAGGCCGAGGTGGTTAAGTGGTGTAAAGAAATGGCCCAATTGGGACATGGGCTAGAGTTGATACAACTCAAATCTACAGTTGCTCAAATCTGTCAAGGGAGGCCAAACCCATTCAAAGATGGGTTTCCTGGTAAATCATGGTGGTTTGGGTTTAAAAAAAGGCATCTAGACCTTGTATTGCATACAGCTGAGGGCCTTGACAGAGACAAAGCATTAAATTTGCGCCCTACAGTTGTATGTAAGTTCTATGACACTCTTTCTAGTGCATATGATAAACATTCTTATGCTGCAAACCATATATGGAACTGTGATGAAACGAGTTTACAGGCGAGAAGGAATTATGGCATGAGGGTAATTGCCAAAAGAGGCAGCCGAAACGTGCCAAGGATTTTGCCTAAGAGCAGGGAATGGATAACCATTTTATGTTGTGTCAATGCAATTGGTGCTTCAATCCCAGGATTTTATCTTTTCAAAGGTAAAAATCAGTTGAAAAATTATATACAAAAATGTGAACCTAGAGCATGCATGGCTACACATCCCCATGCATGGATGACTAAAGAGATTTTTTTAAATTGGCTTTGCCACTTTGCTGCATCTGTGCCAGGTGGTGTCTCACCTAATAACAGACACCTGTTGATATTAGAGGTGTCTGTTATTAGATGGCCATGGAAGCCACATGGCTCTACAAACAATTGAGGAAGCATACAATTTGGGCATTGACCTTTTAACATTGCCCGCTCATACCACTCACAGATTGCAGCCACTTAATGTTAGTGTGTTTGGCCCTTTCAAGAACTATTTCAGGTCAGAATGTGTTGCATGGATGGCAAAGAATACAGGGGTTGAGGTCAAAAGGTTCGAGTTAGCAGAGCTTGCAAGTAAGGCTTTTAAAAGGGCTCTGACACCATCAAATATCAAGGCTGGCTTTAGAAGGACAGGAATATGGCCACTAAATTATGATGCTCTTATGCATGATACTGTTTGTAGCCAAGCTTTCCATGTGGATGGTTAGGAAGAAAGACATGAAGTGGAAGAAGAAGTAAATGAACATGATGATGTGGTTGCAGCTAATAATATAATTTCCCTCTCTCAAGGACAATTATATGCTAATGATGATGAGCAGGTATGTGAAACACAGTATACTTGTCAACAAATTGATGGCAACACTATTGAACATGCAGTTGAAAATGCAGATTTTGTTGAAATAGAAATTGCTGATATTGTTAATGTAGATTTAGTTCAAAATGAAAATGATGATATTGTTAATGCAGAAAATGAAATTGCTGATATTGGGCATGAAATTGAAAATGACCAATTGACATTGCCTAGCCAAGTAAACCCACCATCATGGCTGGCAGAAAACATGATTAATTTGAATGCCCATAGTGTCTCAAGAACCAATGAACAAAGCATGAACATGCCTTCACAAGTGGTTGAATTGAATAGTGAAATTGTTCATTTTTTTGTGGACAATAGATCAATGGAAGAAGATGGAGGACATAATGAGGCAGCAGATGAAGAAAACAATATAGTTCAATCAAGTTCCATAGATACTGAAGTGCCAAGCAATGACAGCAGGTGGGAGGGAGGGGGAAGTTACTTGGGCGGTTCTTAAAGCTACCAGTAGAAAGACTGTCAATGAAAAAGAAGCAAGGAACAGATAGTAGTCTTCGTTTGGGGCGAAGTTCACAGTTACTCACCTCTGAAGACTATATAATGCTCCTTGTTGAGTCTGAAAATAAGAAAATGGAAATTCAGGAATTAAAACAGAAAAAAAAAAAAAAGATCAAGCCAAGGAGAAGAAAGCAGCAAGGGCTATTGCAGCACAACGTCGAGCAGATGAAAGGCTTGAAAGAGAGAGAGCAAGGCAAGAGAAGGAGCAACAAAAACAAATCTCAAGACAGGAAAAGGAAGCAAGGAAGGCTCAACAAATGCTTCAAAGGGAACAAGGGTTGACTCATATGGTTCACATAAATGCAAGCAAAGTTGATGAGAATGAATCCAGGAACATGTCCAACACATTGGAAAACATTGCAAATAATACAACATTATTCCAAGACCTCATAAACATTCAAGTGCCTCACTATCAAAATCGGGGTTTACCCACTTGCCTTATTCCTACCACAGGAGGTCTGAATTCAATGTATGCTCAGCATACACCTCCACTTGACGCAAGTGTGAGGTACGGGTACTCAATTCCTCCATGGTTGGAAGGGACAAATTGGTCTCAATTATATGGCAGCAATCAACCACCACCTAATCAAGCCTTCTTAGGAAGGCCAACCTACTTGGCTCAATCAAGCAACTCAGGGTTTAGCACTGAAGATTCCCAAGGCCATAAAGAATAGGAGTGTTAGATGTTTTTGGATGTAACCACATTATGATGTGGATTTTTGGATGGACTATATGTTTGGTTTCAAATCGGTGATATGTTAGAATGATTGTGATAGGTTTGTCATATTGACATTTTTGAAGACTGTTTATGAAGCAAGATATCTTCCCAGCCATACTTTTATCACTTCCTATGCTTAAGCATATATCTAAAATGTAGAAAAACACATAGTGAATGTAATTTTGTTTTTCATAATTAAATAATTTTTTTTTTAGGAAAATAAGGTAGCCTAACAGCATAATCAGAACCAATCTGGTTATATCTACCTAACATGAGATGTTAATCTAAGGGTTCAATAGACAGAATCTCTTCATACATCATTATAGGCAACTAGTTGGATCCATTACCCAACTTCTATTTGTTGGGATCATCTCAAACAAGACTCCCAATCTAACCTAACATCTAACTTTAACGTGGTCGAGTGCTTCTCAAACATTGTACCTTAAGGTTAAGATATACTTTACCAACATAAGATACTAAAAATCATTAGAATCGAGAGTAATTTCTTAATTAATTAAATGAAGTGCTCCAAAACTGTAAAGTTGAAACACATGCTACATCAAGCTATCTGTAGTATTGACCCCATTTAACATCATTACAATACATCCACTTTGTCATGGATGAGAAATGCACAAAATGGTTATACGACATGCACTCTTGTCAACTACAGGGCTTAGCTGGAGTATGCTACAAATATGTATTTTGAAATAGTAGAATAATGTTGAGAAGTCATTTGGATGCACTAAAAGAAGAAAGAAATGTCTCTAAAGGAAAGTGCATTAAAAGAAAAATGTCTCTAAATGTCTGAAAGTGGAAACTAGAACAGGTGATGAAACTTCTTTAGTTATACCACTCATATTTCAGCTGTTAGTCCATTCTAAAAGATAAAAAATATATCATTGTAAAGAGCATTGGCACTTGGGAATTAAGTTTTTTAGAAGTATAATGCTACCAAGAAATATGGTTTTCCAAAAGGAGGACTGGACATCTCCAACTAGAAGCATAATATAAGTGAATTTGACATGAAAATGCCAGTACCTCAATAATCAAATGTGCTGCAGAAAACTAGAAAAAGAAAAGTAGTACTTCCAAAAAGAAAAGCATATTAAATAGAACTTCAGATAAAAATTGAGTTTAACTAAAATTAAAGCGTTCAACTGCACCCTGCATAAGTGATCTGTAAATACAATAACAAGTTCGGTGTATCTCACATGTGGCAGAGAAGTAATAATATGCTGCTATAATATATGAAAAAAGGGTCCTAGAGTTAAATAACCCAACAGCATGAGCTTCACATATATGCAACACAACTCTTGTTTATGTTTTATTGCATCCATAAACAACTCCATTCTCAACTAACCACCTCCTATCCTGTTAGGTCTCTGTAATTTATTATCAAGATTGGGAGAGTCCAATCACAGAGTTAACATCATTTCAACCAACTTTGGGATTCTAGGATCTAGCCCTCCTGAATCCGGAGAGGGATCTCTCCAATATGTACAAAGATGGATATTGTCTTTGAAAATCTTAAGGTAATGATATTAGGCTAGTTATGAAGGCCAAAGGTTTTGTTTTGTTTTGTTTTGGATGGTTGAGCATGAAATGTTACTTGAGGGGAAAGTCCTAAGTGCAAAAGTTTCAAAAGTGAGAAGTTGCAAGCAAATAGAACAATTTTGGCAGATAGATAGATATAACGCTGGTTTTTAGTCCATTGGGCTATGGAGTCATATCTAGGCTTTAATTGAACAACAACATCAAGTGTGATCCAAGGGGCAAGTCATCTATACCACAAGATTATTGAGATTAAAATGATGAAATGGAAACATTAAAATGTTGGAGGGTTGGAAACTGATAATAATTTCTCAGAGGATTTATAGTCAGTCCAAACAAGAAAATCCTCTTAAGTAACTGTTTTAAAACCAACCAAGGACAGGGCTAACCATAGACTTCTTGGGCAAGTTCTTATTAAAGCAGCTTAATTGACAAACAATCTAGTAATCCACATAATTACCTTTAGAAAGTATGAAAACACATAAGAAAAACAGAGTGTAACTTAAGATCAGATAAAGTACTTTTAAACCTAGTCTGCTTTCAGTCAACACCAAGGGAAACTTTCAGAATCTACCTTTGGAGAAAAGAATCTAGGAATCAGGGCAAACCATATCTTCTCTAGTCTAACTTTAATAGCAAATAATGGAAATAACATTCCAGAACAATGTTTGAGCAAACAGAAGGACGAGGGAACGCCAACATTCCTAACTGTTTAAACTGTATTGAATCATTCTTAAATAAACAAATCTGAAGAAAACATTAAGATAAAGATTTCTCAGCCAGAGAAGGTTACTGCTATACAGAAAATCCTAACCCTGTTTAAACTGTTCTTTACAGAGAGAAAATGAACAATATGGCATACATAGAAGGAAAACGATTAACAAAGAAAGAAGCACTTCACCAGTGATAAAGACCAGGATCCCAAGAAACAACTTTTATATTGATGTCAAACCAGTTACAATCTTCAAGTTCAATGTTTCAGTTCAGCAATCATCTTCACTATTCAACCTAACTACTCTAGCGCAAACAGAGCTTCAAGGGCCAGTGAACACTATGTACAAATAGAAGTCTCGAGCTCAAGTGTATTTCAAAGTTCTGCAACCAGCAATTTCTCATCTTCGCCCAAGGAAGTACTTACTAGGAAGATGAGGAGGTGGGCCACAACAAAATATCTCAAGGTTAATGCGAGTGAAGACTTCTCGGCCCTTTGAGAGGCTCGAGGAAGAATTCTGGTGGATCACTACATTAACTATTTCACAATAAATATCAAAGCTCGGTGGAAGCTTTGTTTGACTTTGAGGCTCTGTGCATGTTTTGGAGTAACTCTGCAGATATTTATTCATTGGTTTCCTTGCAGAAGTAACTCCCTGGCTGTGCTTGAGGCGGATATATGATTTTCTTCAATAACTCAGCCTTTGGTTTGAATGGTTTGAGGCAACAGGTGGCCTTTACGGTAGCTGAGGAATTAATTCGCCTTTAGTTGAAACGGTGGAAGCCTTTTTGTCTATTTAAACGCTTGTGATTTTTCTTTAACTGTGTTTAATTTGGGGATTAGGCTTTTGATAGTCAATCTTAGCCGTAATCCCTAAATTTGTCTTCAATCTTCTGCTCTACTGCGCTCTGTTCTTCAACACTGATACTCTTTCACATTCTTTTAGATAAACGGTGTCTTGTCGATGTCACGGGCGGCGGCGGGCTTTTCGGCATCGGTGCTCATGGTGATGACAAACGTCAGCAGGATCCAACCGTGGCTTGAATGGTTCCTTTTAGTAGCTTCGAAGGCGCGAGGAAATGTACTTTCCCAACCCTCGGCTTTCTTTCTTTTTGATACAACGGAAAACCATTGAAAACACTGCGCCAAAGAGCAAAAAAATTGAAATCTGCGGGGCGGTTAGGCGCCGGAGGCGGGGGGAGGGCGGCGGCCGTCGGATGAAGGCAACCAACAGTGGAGATTTGCATAGAAAGGAAAAAAGGATAGCGGGAGAAGAATAAGGAGGAGCAGTTTTGGACCGTCCGATCTAAACACGTGGACGGTCCAGATCTAATCGGAGGGTCTCAATCGGGGGTGGCAGGAAAGGGGATGCGATTGAAAATTCCAGTGCAATTAAGCGCTGGCCGTTGATCTGCAGATCAGATCGATGACGGGAAATGAATCAGCGGGTTTTGAAATGGTGGTAAGACTTGCAATCGGAGGGAATAAGGACCATTGGATAGGCGGGAAATGGACGGCCCAGATTTAATCGGAGGAGCACAATCGGGGAGGTCACAAAACAACATGCGATTGAAACTTTGCGATTGAGCCCTTTGCAATTGAGCGCTGGTCGTTGATCTGAGGACCAGATCGACGGCGGGGAATGAATCGGAGGTAATTGCAAGGGGGTGAAACATTGCGATGCGATTTTGCGCGGACCGTTGGATCAAGGATTAGATCAACGGTCAAGAATAAATCGGAGGGAGAGCAGGATCGGAAGATCGGAGGTATGGACTACGATTGATCGGAGGGCACACTTGAAGCATTGCAATTGAGAGTTTGTGATGCGATTGAGCACAGGCCGTTTGATCAAAGGACTAGATCAACGGTCAGGATTGCTACGACCTACGCACCGGCGGAAAAAACCCTTAAACACATGAAAACCAAAGTTTTTTGCCAATAAAACAACTTTAATGGATTGGGCGGAAAATATATAGGTAAAGGAAAAAGGCGCCCGATTGCGGGGCCGGGGGTTTTCATGGAATGTAATATGCCCGGGAGCTATAAAGACAAGGGCTAATCACAATCGGGCCATTGAGCCTGGTCTTTCCGATCAACCCATTTGTATTTGACACATGGTTTTAAGTTTTAACTTAGAACTTTTGGAAAGTGGGTTTTCGGGTTTGCAAAGGAAAATGAGCTTTGTAATGGTTCAGTCATGCACCCTTTGGATATTTGATGTGATTAATGAAAGCTTTGGCGTTTGGGTTTAACACATGGCCATGTGGTACATTAAAAAAAAATGTCTCTAAATGTTTGAAAGTGGAAACTAGAACATGTGATGAAACTTTAGTTATACCACTCATATTTCAGCTGTTAGTTCCATTCTAAAAGATAAAAAATATATCATTGTAAAGAGCATTGGCACTTGGGAATCAAGTTTTTTAGAAGTATAATGCTACCAAGAAATATGGTTTTCCAAAAGGAGGACTGGACATCTCCAACTAGAAGCATAATATAAGTGAATTTGACATGAAAATGCCAGTACCTAAATAATCAAATGTGCCGCAGGAAACTAGAAAAAGAAAAGTAGTACTTCCAAAAAGAAAAGCATATTAAACAGAACTTCAGATAAAAATTGAGTTTAACTAAAAGTAAAGCGTTCAACTGCACCCTGCATAAGTGATCTGTAAATACAATAACAAGTTCGGTGTATCTCACATGTGGCAGAGAAGTAATAATATGCTGCTATAATATATGAAAAAAGGGTCCTAGAGTTAAATAACCCAACAGCATGAGCTTCACATATATGCAACACAACTCTTGTTTATGTTTTATTGCATCCATAAACAACTCCATTCTCAACTAACCACCTCCCGTCCCATTTGAAACAAATACAAATGAATGCTCCACAAAAAGTTTTTTAACACTTTACCTATCCTACTCGACTCCAACACTTTACCTATCTTAGTCCACTCCAATCCAAAAAGGAATAATTAGAAATTTATCAACACTTGGAAACATTTTTGGCTGCAAACATAAAATTCATTAAACAAAAAGGATATTCAAGTTTTTCTTGAAGCTCACAGCTTCACTACATAGTACACATATTGCCAAAACTCATTATAAGAGTGGAGATACAGATAAAATCCTTAAGCAATTTATTGGTTACTGTTGCTAGAGCTCACAGAGTCACAAGCGAATTATTTCCAACAGTTTAAAAATATCTGAGATAACACACACATGAACAGAACATAAGAGTGAACAGAAACAGAAAAGCATGAACAAAACAAAACTTACAAGCAAGAACAGAAATCTAAATTTATGAACAAGGAAGTGGAGAACAATACCAAAACTGAGAACAGAAAATGCAACAGAGCAAAAGAACTAATAGTAGCCAAGGACTAATTGTAAAACCCATATAATTTTTTTTTTCTGAATTCAATAGATTTAGGTGGCACTTGTTCCAAAGGGAAAGGATATGCGATCATGTGTATCGTCGGAGGAAAGGAGGAAAGACCAAAACATTAGCAAACCCTGAATCAACACATGAATCAAGCACACCAATGTCATAATTATTTGTTAAGCGGGGTTGATAAAAAAATCAACCACAACAATCTCATAATTTCTCAAGCGGGGGAGATAAACACACCTACGCAACCCCAAGTATCTCGGCAAACATCAACATACACAACTAAGTATTTCAACAAACATCAACGAACATACACAGATATACGACTATATCGGCTCGGCGAACATACACATACACACCCGAGTATTTCAGCAAACATACACAGATATACAAGTATCTCGGCTCGGCAAACATATACGTACACAACGAAGTATTTCACATACACAGATTTACCAGTATCTCAGCAAATATACATACAACCAAGTATTTTAGCAAACATAGAGGTATACACATGCATATCACAGAAACGAGGAAGGCACATGTGCACAGAAACCCTAGACCCTAAACTACATAGGAAGAAGAACAAACAGTGCCAAAACCAGTGCCATGAACAAACAGGCCGAAGAAGAGCTAAATTGAACCGAAGTAGATTAGAAGTGTTCATAAACACATGTTTTCAAGTGTTGAAAAACACAACAGTGGGCTGGTAGGAATTATTTTCCTACCAGGAGGTGAAGACGCCACGCCAAATGCAGAGGAAAACGTCGATGCAGGAGCGAACTGACAGCCAGAGCCCGCCACAGTTTGGAAATCCCTGAAAAACCCTCGAAAATAGCATAAATTAGCCAAAATCTCTGTAAAAACCCTTGTAAATGCAAGAAACACAACTTCTGCAAAAATTACCCTCGAAAAAACCTTCGAAAACGAAAAATTACCTTAAAATCATGTTACTTCTGCAAACTAGTAGAGGGGACGAAGCCGTCAACATCTCCCCACATCATTGAGCAGTCGAGGAGGGCAATTTCACAGTGGAGGAGCAAGCTATGGCGGTCGCAGGAGCCAAACATGTCCACAGCAGGGCGCAGGAGCAACATCAACGAAAGAGTGACAAACCAACAAGCCATCCGAACAGCAACAGAAACCGCGAGCATCTGGTCAACAAGGGAAGCAGACATGCACCAGCACTGGTGACACAGCGCGCAGCCACCGGCGGAGCTCTCCGAGCAACATCCCGCCCCGAACAGAAATGCACAGGGTGAGGAACCCATGTTGCAAAACAGGTCGTGTGAAACCCTAAAAGTACGGAAGGAGCTCGAATTTAACTCCCTCACCAACCAAAACACGTCGACGATAGGAGCCGGAAAGTGTCGTACAACACACTGCAGGCCGGCCACGTGGTTTGATGGATGTGGAATGAGGGGTAGATATTTTGGCGTCCCTCCTCATCGTAATTTATTCTCCATAATGCGTCAATGTCAATTTCTTATGGAACTCGTGAAAGCGATGCCACGCTCACTTCACCGATTTCTCCGGACTCCATTGCTATACGGTCACGTCATCGATTCCCCGGACTCTCCACAGCATCGTACGTGAAGACTCGGAAGCGCCTCTTTTTTTTTAAGAAGAAAAAAAATCGTATAGGAGTATTATAAAAATTAACGATT